>ML867193.1:5138-15701 GCA_009831015.1 Picea engelmannii
AAACAAAGAACCCATCAAGTTTGTCAAAGCTAGTGTCCATGTCAAATCGACAATCAATGACAACAACAAACCTGCAGAAACAAAGGAAGACAATCAACTGCCTAGGACAAGTAAAAGAAAAAGCGCTAGGACTGAATCTTTAGAACAAAGAAATAATGCACTCCCTTCTCAAAGTCATCATCAACATGAGAGAAATCGATTTGGTCAAAGAAGACAACCATTTTCCTGGTACAAAGAATTTTTCTATGGATATTGTTTCTACTGTTCTAACTTTGGACACAAAGCTGTAAATTGTTCTTTAAGACTTAGACATGAGCAATTAAGATTTTCAACGAATAAATATCTACCACAACAAAGAATGATACAAAAAAGTAACAAACCATCACAGATTGCAAATTGCCAAATTAAGTCTAGAGACATGCAACTAAGGATGTCAAGGATTAATAAACAATCAATGAGTATACAACACTGCAACAATAACTTTGATCTATTGAACAATGAGATTGAATGCTATAACTGTCACAACTTTGGCCACAAATCTGCAAACTTTCATCTCAAAAATTACAAAGCAGATCCAAGGATAAAGTTCTTAGATAGAAAGACCAGCACATGGAAGAGGAAAGATAGTGAAAAATGTGGTCAAGCACTTTCAACTCAAAAACAAAAGACCTCTGGGAATATAGACAATGGATGTTCCAAGCACATGAATGGAGACAAGGATAAGCTATTGTCCATAAGTAAAAGAAAAACAGGAAATGTGATCCTTGAAAATGATGAACCAGGCAAAATCATGGATAGAGGGATGATGAGCTTGAGTAATGACAAAGAAGATGCCCAATACCCTTTGCTTGTGGATGATTTGAAACATAACTTGCTCAATACAATTCAAAAATGTGACAAAGGCAGTGAAGAGGTGCTCACATCCAAAGAATGCAAGGTAAATGTAAACTCAGGACAAATGGTGAATAACAGTATAAGGGCAAACAATAATGTTGATGTTGAATCCTCCCCTGCAAGTAAAGAAGAAGATTCAGATACAATAAAATAATGCTCACTTAGCATTTACCCCATGGATGAAGTAGGAGAAGAACCATGTCATAAACAGGAAGCAGAAGTCTTGAAGGTTGAGAAGGAAGACACCCAAACAAATTTCTTGAGCAGATCCATGACTCTGGACAAGGTCTTGGATAGCAAGAGATCACCAAATGACAAATCCAATATTGGATTCAACAAGGTAGAAATAAGTGCTCCTAAGAAACTTGAGATAGGTCCTTCATTTGTGAGAAAGAAAAGCAGGTGTGAGAGTGGGTGTAGCAATTTTCTCTTGTGATTAAAAATGGACATGAAATCCTTGGATTGAATGCATCATGGAAGAAAAATGAAAATTGCAGTAATAGAGATTGATGAAACTCAATGGGGAGATCCAAGGGCTCTTTAAAAAGTACAAGCTACAATTGCACAGTGTTCAAGTAGGACAACAACATTCTGTTGTACATGACATCCTGTAGAGATAACAAGAGGAAAGACTTTTTCAAGGAAAGTTAATCTTTTAGGAACAAAGGGAAAATCAGAGGATGCATAGCATGGGATTTAGCAAATGTGTAGAGTGAGGTGAAACGCAGAGAAGAAACAGAGAAGAATGACAGAAAGAGTAGAAGCATAGAAGAATAACAGAAAGAGAAGAAGCAGAGTAGAATGACAGAAAAAAATGATGCAGAGCAGAATAGATAACAGTGACAGGGGGAGTCATCCACAGATGAGAAGATTGATAAAGGAGTTTGAGTAAGAGAGGTGAGCAATTTTGAGTATGCTACAAAGGATATAGTGGAAGCTGAAGATGAACAGGTCCAAGAATCAGAAAGAGAAGACTTTGGCTTAGATACAAATATTCTATAGGCCTCAAATGAGAGAGTTCATACCGTCAGGGGGAGTGTGCATTGGTTTAATATCTGATACCTCCTAAAAAATACTGCAACATCTCAGGGGGAGCATGTTTTCTTTGACATTGATGTCAAAGGGGGAGAAAAGAATCTGGGTTCCTTTGTTGCCATCAATGCCAAAGGGGGAGATTGTTGGAAAATGTTTAACAGGGAACATATGCTTGTCATTGATGGTAAGTACAATAATGAAGATGGCACGAGTACAGGAAGAATGTAACAGACATGCACCAGAAGTATTTTGGGAAGACACTGCAGAGAAACCTCAATAAGATCAGAAGAGATAGTGCAGAGGATGTTTGGCATGTTTCACAGGCAACGTATGCTTGTCATTGATGGCAAGTACAACAATGATGATGGCTTGAGTACAACAGCGATGATCAGCAGCGCAGTGATATTTAGGAAGATCGAATGATCAAAGGCAATGCAACTAGGCAAATAAAAGATAAGTTCAGGTTGATCGAATGATCGAAGGATCGTAAAGCTTGAGAAGCATTTCTAATCATTGGATCCATTCAAAATTCCTGAAAGAACGAGGGTCGTCAGATCAGAATATAGACAAGAAGAGCATTGAATAGGAGGACAGATCTCAGATGTTAGATCCAAGCGTAGGACCCAACCATCGTTGGATTGAGGAGAACCTGCATGGTCTTTAAAGTGCAAGGAGAAGCGGGCATAATCGCAATATGAAAAATCGCGATGAAATCTGAGCCATCAGATCAAGCAGTGATTTGGACCATTGATTTTCTTCATGGAATATTGGGGATCGGGACTTTGAAGTGACAAGAACACTTGACATCAAGGATGTCGAAATCGCGATATGCGATATCGTGATTTAATTGCAGCCGCTGAATAGAGATCAGATCTGGACCGTTGATTTAAATCCTTATCAAAGTTTCGTGAATCGGGACTTTGAAGTGACAAAAACACTTGACAACAGGAATCCCGATTTTGCGATATGTGATATCGCGACACAATCACAACCATTGAATCGAGAATGAATCTGGACCATTGATTTAACTCCTTATCGGAGTTTCGTAGATCAGGACTTGATGGTGTCGAGAACTCACATGGTGAAGTGGCGAAATCGCGAGAAGATCTGGGCCATAGGATCTGGGGGAAGTATGAAATACCAATAGCCGTTAGATATGGTGAAGCTACGAGGAAGATATGACAGTCATGGTCCGTTGGATCAAGAGGACACGTGGTGAAAGATCATCATGTTGCTGACTGGAAATTCAAAGGAATGGGGTTTGATCTTAGCCATTAGATTGAGGTTTGATCTTAGCCGTCAGATCAAGGTTTGATATTGACCGTTGATCTGACTCCATCTCGAAGTCTCGGCTATCGTGACTTGGAGTGATGAGACCCTTCATCACAGGAACATCGAGATGCAAGATCACGATTTAATCATGGACCGTTGGATCAAGAGGACACATGGCGAAAGATTAGAGCACCATAAAGCTCCATCTCGGAGTTTCGTCTATCGCAACTTGGAGTTACGAGCACCTTCATCTAAGGATCAGCAAGATGCGAGATCACGAAAAGATCCTAACCGTCAATACACCAAAATATATGGACCATTGATCTAAGCTCCTTTTCAAAGTCTCGCCTATCGCGACTTGGTGTGACAAGAACCTCTATTGAAGGAATCGCGAGATGCAAATTCACGATGAGATCTGGACCATAGAGTCATCGAGATCGTGGACCATTGATCTCAGATCCATCTCGGAGTTTCATAGATCACGACTTGGAGATTCGAGATGATTCATCTCCAGATTCACGAAATGTGAAATCGTGAAAGCTCTTGGTCATAGACATGGTCATATAGAGGAAGGAGCTAGCACAGAAAATATCTATATCAGAGCTTCAGAGATCGCGATATGAAGTGTCGAGACACTTGGCCACAGGAATGCCGAAATGCCGAAATGCCGAAATAAATGCAAGACCCCATGGATTCAATCCAACAGTGTAGATGAATTTGAACAAGATCAGAGGGCAACTGTAGCACGATACAGTGTAACTGCCAGAAACCGCTGATGACTCAAAGACACTACGGGATGACTGGAAGAGGTAGTGAAGAGTCTCTGAGAGGGATGAAGATGCCAGTGGAGCCGATTGACAACTAATGAGCATTGAGGCCTGTAACTGAAACAGAGAAGATGAGTTCGATTGTAACAGAGAAGACGAAGAGTCTCAAACTGCTAGAGAAGATGAAGAGTTACCATGATGATAGGGCAGAGCACTCGAGAGGTGGAGGATAACTGCATAAAGTCATCATGCAGAGGTATTGTGAACATTGCATGCACAAGGTGCACAGAATATATAAATACACGGTACAGAGAAGAGATGTGTTTGCTGTTGCTATTGGAGGTTGTTGTGATTGTTGTTGGTAAAGGTGATTCATGTGTGAAGAAGGAGGAGAGTGCAGTAGCTGAATAGCACAGAAGAGGAACTGTGTAGAGAATGGATATGGTGCACAAAGAATAAAAAGTAGAAGACCATACAACGCAAGTGATGTGAGTAGAAAGGCAACGAGGCAGACAGAGCAACAAAATGCAGCAGAACAATGATAAGACTAGTAATCCATCGTTGAACACGATATCACTGTAATAAATTTCTATAGCAAAGTTTTATATTTTAGGGAGATTGGGAGGTGCTCGAAAGGACTGTTGTCGTCAGAGGTTCAAGTGGGTTCTTAAACATAGGGAGTTGTAGCTTCCATCTAGTTGCAGCCGGAGAAACCAGGGTGGCATGGTGCTGCAAGGGAGAACTCTTGTTCTCTGTTATACAGGTTGGTGCCTGTATGATTGGAAGTTGGTGCTTCCATCCAGTTGGTGCTGGAAACACTCAGGGAGTTGGTGATTCCTTCTAGTTGGTGTTAGAGAAACCAAGGAGTTGGTGCTTCCTTCTAGTGGGTGCTAGAGAAAACAGAGAGTTGGTACTCTCAGCAAGTTGTAGCTTGCAAAACAGAGGTTGTAGCCTCATTATGAGTTGGTGCTCATATGTATGATAATGTAAAGAATGTAACTATTACTTATCATATAAAGAAAAAGAGNTTTACCCTGTATGGGTTTCCTCAGGAAATATCTGTCTCTGTGTTTCTCATATATGTGACTGATGCTGAATGTGCCATTGTTTAATTCCTTGCATTATTGTGATCACCATTCAGTGTTTCTGCAAAGATTTTAAAAGAATCATAATTGTTTAAGCACGAGTTCAACTGATTCACCCCCCCCTCTCAGTTGTACAACAGGCTGTGGCAGGGATGTTGTCCACACCTCTCCCTCAACCTCTCTGAAAATCATGTGTGACCCCTTTACTCCATATGTGAGTCTGGTCAGAAAGCTATCATCAGCATGCATCATCAACAATCATGTCAGAACATGTCAACATCATATCGTCAAATCAATGAAATATCACAATAAATAAATCAACCCAAATAGCACACTCCCTGACTCAATCCGGAGTCCAAGGGGTTCCACCGATGCCTCTGCATCCTCAAGGTCCAAAACCCTACAAACTCAATAAAACTGAGTCAATAGCACCTGTCTACATCAAAGAAGTAAAACATCATCTCATCTATCATAACGCATCATAATCAAGGATAAATGTTTTAACATCATAAAAGTCCAGATCACTTGTGAGCAAGTGTCCTCAAAGAATAATTTTTCTCAGTGCGCCAGAGTGGGATGTTACAAATTTGCAAACTTTGTTTTCTCTCCTGAGGAAGTTCCAAGACCGCCAAATCATTTTCCAACCTCTTTTTAACACCTGAGCATCACTCAAGTGTCATTGCTTATGTATTCCCTTCCCAGAAAAGTTCATCGCCAACTTCTAAAGGATAGGTGGATGTTGGCGTGTAATCTTTTGTTTCTTCATAACACGGCCTCCTAAATCAACCTTCAACCTCTGCACTGATATTTGAATATTTGTGACATCCACTCTCATTATTGCCCCTTGCTCTAAATTGATTTCCTACACACACATTTGAATGTAACTTCAAGATTTAACCTCACATAAATTTAAATACAACAAAATTCAACAAAAATAAAAAAAATTTAAGAAACTTACCAGAAATATTATCTTGTCTAGAGATATTCACTACATTCTCAGGTGTAGGAGTGTTGATGCACAACCTATCTAAGAAGGTTGCATCCATAGGACTGGTTTGAGTAGGTTCTGCAGCTGATCTATTTACAGACTCGTTTGAAAATCTCCTCTGACGAGATTGTTGGTGCTCATTCAGAGTCTCAGTTGAAGAAGGAGTTCATGTGTTTCCTTCTTGAGAATGCCTAGAGAATTTGTGAGTAATGTTTGTATAATATCGTGTCGACATCACTCCTCAATATCTATCCACAATGTAGAGTTTATTAAAAAAAATCCAGAGATGTACCAAAAAAAAAAAAAAAACACAGAGATAAATCAAATTTTTAAAAAATCAAGCCACAAAGGTACTCGCTCATTAGAAGGCTCAAATACTTTTCATTCATCCATGAATCAATGAACTAAAAGATAATTAATGGGTCCATAGACATCATGGTCGATTCTTATCCTTCACTCATCATCCATGCACAGAAAAGTAGAGCATTTGAATCTATAGGTCTTTAAACACTAAAGTGATGATCATCGATTCAACTCCTGGATGACTGCTCAGACACAGATTGATGACTAAAGGGATAAGTGACAGAAGATAAAACCACAAACTTTTCACAATAATCAATAAAACCCACACATAGAAGTCATTGAAATCAGAATTTGGGTTCGCCAAGGGACTGTCATTCCACTGAGAGGTTTATCATTCACAATCCACATCAAAGAAGAAGACACAAAAACTAAAAATTCAACCATGATTCAATCAACTAAAATATAAGTAAAGGGGTCCATAGAAAACATGGCAGATTCCTATCCTTCACTCATTATCCATGTACAGAAAATAAGGGCATTTGAATCTATAGGTCTTTAAACACCGAAGTGACGACCGTCGATTCGGCTCCTGGCCAACTGCTCAGGCAATGACTGATGACTAAAGGGATAAGGGACAGAAGATAAAACAACAATCTTTTCATAATAATCAACAAAACCCACACAAAGAAGTCATTGAAATTAGAAAGTTGGGTTTGCCAAGGGAAATCAAGTCAGAAAAACAACAAGCAAGTGGATTCATTAAAAGTTCCCTATGGTTGGATCCACTAAAATATGTATTATAGCATTTCATTAATATTCCTTGAAAGTTCTTGTTGTGCCTCTTTCGTCACCTTAGTGAGAAAAATAGAGGTGCTTGCAATCTCAGTTGGGTCTACTGAGTAGGACAGCTGCAAAGAAAAGAGTTAGAAAAAGAGATAGAAAACAATAACTAAGAATTAAACTAAAAAATGAGATAACAACTAAATTTATGAGCATAGCGACATAGAGACAAAAAGAAAAATGAGAGCCATGTCACCAATGATAAGGTTGATATTAGTGAAAGAAAACACCGAGAAGCAAGGGAACTATGAATCCCTTCTTCCTCCAAGGGAGGGCTCTTGGACCCCCACAAGTAATCTCTTCTTACAACAAATAAAAATGAAAAATGGTGAAAGAACTCTTTGATAATCCACTCAGGGGGTGAGATGGATTGCCTAATGCAATGGTGCAAATATACTCTTAGCAAGGATAGAGTCCTCAAGAGAATAATGGCATCATAACTTTGTTTTGAATTCCTTGAAAAATGAAGTGTATCCATGGCCTTTTTATAGCATTCCTTTGAGCTATTGTTCAACTAGTTTATAGTGTGTAATGAGGCTAATTAGGGCATTTCTAGGTCTTTGACCAGCCATCAAGTCAAATCCAGTCCATATTTGAGTGTCAAATCGGCTTGGAAGCTGAACCATAAGTGGGTGGGAGGCCGACCACTCTCATAAATGCGTCGTTTCTCAGGTGTGCGGCTTTTTGCGATAACAATAGCGCATCGTGTGCATGTGTGCAATTTCTGCATTCCTATTTCACATATGTGTACGCGCGCCTAGTGTCTTCATAGCACCCTTCAATTTTTCACCACTTTGTATAGTTTTTGACCCTTTATGAATTCTTTGGTGTTAATTCAGGTCCATGGATGACTTCATCACTGTTTGACGATGTTGAATTCTTGTAACCATGTGCGGACGAAATTTTAGTGATAACAGATGCCCCCTGATGGATGAGGTTAGGAGCATACGTGTAGTCAAAATACATCAATGTGTCTTCTACTGAAAGTGTTTTTGTAAGAGAGAGTAATAGTGGGATCGTCTAGAGCGATCCGTTGGAGGGAAAAAGGAACTGGTAGAACCCAACCTTCCATGAGATGTGTAAAAAAAGAAAACTGTGTACAAATGAGGTGGGCATGCCCCATGCTCATATCATGTAACTCAAAAAAAGAGGAATGAAGTGTTGGTGTAGACAAATGAAGCGCCTTCGGGGGTGGTCATGATAAAGGCAGAAGACAATTTTGTGGATGGACATACTCTGAATAGTAGGCAGTGATCGCGGTAATAAGTATCACTGATTATGTGGGCATTGATAGTCTAGCCAAGTTCAGAGGTCGTTGGCAAGTGAAAGAACTACCTGCAATAGTCGCAAAGTAAGACCCACTGTAACATGAGAAAGTGTTGACATCGAATGTTATGGGGGTCAACGACAGCAGGGAGTAATTATGTGTCATCGTGTGTCATCCGAGATCTCTCATTTTGGTGGGTAATGAGAATCAAGATACTGTTGCCCTTCTGGAAAACTGTGCCGATGTCGACAAAAAAGGGGGATGTGACTCCTAGAAGAAAATGGCTTTGTGAAATCTACTAGGTGAGGTTAGGAAGTGGAGGAGGTACATGGCTGAAGTCAATATGTAGGAAGACTTCAGACTGCCCTTGGTTGGAGTATATGTGAGATAAAAGTGGCCGCAACCATTCAACGAGGTCAACTGTTAGGGGGATGAAAAGATTGGGGATAAGTTGTGCCATAGGTGGGACAAGGTGAAAAAATTCATAGGGAAGAGGTAAGTGGCCTGTGGGGTACTCTGAAGATATGGATGATGTCGGAAAGGGTAGATGATAAGTAGTGCTCCAACCAAGGGTGACATGGGTTGCGGTTGGCCAAAAAAGGGAAGTAGGTCGCCAAAAGTGATGACAAAAAGGTAATGTAACAACTGGAAATAAAGGCATTTGTACAATAAATAATGAATAATTGGGAAGAAGTGTACAAATACAGAAACAGGTGCCCCAGTGTGATATGGTTGGCTTGGGTAGGGCATAATTTGCTTGGAGAACTAATGGAGGGTGGGGGCCCCATGGGTGGGTTTCTGTATGTGGTAGGTGAAATGAAGGGAGATTTGCAGATGGGCAAATGGATTTGTGGATGAAGTGGAGGGTTCATGCCACTGTGGAGGTTCAACCAAAAAATAGAACCATGGAGAGATAATCTGGGAGTCCGTTGGGAAAGCTAGAAAAATGAGGAGAAGGAGTATGTGGCTGATTTGCGACATGATGTAAAACTATCTGGACTCCCATCCCTAAAGGGTTTTTTGAAAAAACAATATGAGTGTCCAAAGCGCAAAAGGGTGCTATGAATGAGACAACTCATGTGGGTAAGAGTGCTACCAAGTGACAGTACCGAAGATGCAATTGGAGGTGTGGGTACTGCAGAGCCCAAAATGGGGATCCTAGAGGCAAATGTCAGAGGGTGTGACTGGAAATGTAAGTGAGATTTAGAGGGAATGACTACATGCCAGTGTTGAGTATATACCTAAAGGGGTTGTGTCGATGTATGATGACCAAGTACTTACACACATGAAAACCAAATACCCAATGTGAACAACATCTGAAGATAATCGAATATATGAGCATGTATTTGATAAGTGTGAATATGCGCATGCGTACCTGATCAGGGTATGAAAAATGGTGTCCCAAGGGTTTAGGATGAAAAGAGGCCCAGGGACTGTCGTGATGTAGATGATAGGATGCTGATCCCGTGGCTGAAGATGGATTGAGAAATGGTTGCCTGTAGTTCCCAGAATGGTGAGTGGAATTTTGGAAAAAAGGCCTATATATAGTTGTAGGGCCCACATTGCCACCTCATTTGTACTGGCTTCTATAGTGATTGGACGAGAAGCATTTAGAGGAGATTGTGAGATTCTGGGAGGACGAGGCATCAGATCGAGGACCCGTGAGCATCAGGTTAGTGGTTTGATCATCCCGCATAGAATTAGGGTTTAATTTTTGGGCAAGGGTTGTATGGAGGGCCATAGAGGGGGTGTTTATGGGTGTGGGCCCCACATGTACGGGTGATCCTATAGTATGCATGCACACATGCACGCCTGTCCACTGGATAGGCATGCATGGGAGCGTTGGTAAGGGGGTAGAGGGCGTGCACTATGGGCGTGCCTGTAGATTGAACAGGCATGCATATGTTCGTGCCATTAGAATGAATAGGCACACCTCATAGCGCGCATGTGTAGTGAACAGGTGCGCATACATGCACGCCTGTGTAGTGAACAGGTGCGCACACCTGCGCGCCTGTGTGGTGTACAGGCATGCATCTGTGCACGCCTGTGGGTTAAACAACCGTGCTGTGGAGGCAAGGTTTACGGGTGTAAAACTTGTCTCTTTGATGTTGT
>ML867194.1:0-10328 GCA_009831015.1 Picea engelmannii
CTTTGGAGTTCATCCATATTTACTTCTTATCAACCATGACAAAACAATAATGAGTCATATTTACATCAAACACTATTGGGTCCATTACCCAAAACTTTGTGCTACGGGTCTTTCTTCAAGGGTTGACATCAATGACAATCAACATTAATCAACAATCTCCCCCTTGGCATTGATGGCAACACTCTGATGCAACATTGAAATCATATCAGTCATGCTCCCCCTAAAACCATGCCTCTGTCCTCTGCCTTCACTCCTTTGAGAAGATGTGAAAGTAGAGTAATTCATGTAAAATACCATTGAATCTATCCCTTCACTTTCCCATGGTCGAACATAAGTAAAGGCTAAACTCAGCTAGCAAAGAAGTGCAAGATTGCAATACTAATATATTAAGCCTTAGGGAGAGGAAGAGTGGAAATACTGAGGAATCAAAGATGTGTTATGGGCATGCATGAATCCTTGTAGAATTGAGAGGTTGTGATTTGAGGATGTTAAGGTCTTATCAATCCCACTAAAATCAAATAAGATAAGAAGGAAGCATTCTTTAACATGAATATAGGCTAGGTGGTATATCACAATACTAGGTACTTAGCAACATCATGAATAGTGGTTGTTTTTCACCTTTAATGGTCAAACACAAGCAAAGGACATTAAATCCAACTAGCAAGGAAGTGAAAGATTGCAATACTAATGGATTAAGCTAGCCAAGAATTGAAATATTAGAGATACCAATGGGTCAAAATTGTGTTCTACATAAGCTTGAATCCTTGGGGAACTAAAAGATAGTGATTTGAGGATATGAAGGTCTTATCAATCCCACTAAAATCAAATACACTAATAGGAAATAATTCTTTAGCATGAACCTAGGGTAGGTGATATTGTTGATTTTTTGGTAGTTGAGGGAGGTATTAACCTCCATGGATAAACCTTTGATTAGAATAGAATATTTTGGAAGCAAGAGAAACCCTAAATAGATGTGTGAAAACCCTAGAAGACATGTTAGCTCAGCAGAATATATAATATTAAGGTATTATCCTCCAGGAAGACAACTCGGCCTCACAGGAAAAAGATAAACATAAAATATAATTACCAGAAGGTCAGGTCGGCCCAGCCAGAAAAGTCATTGGACAGATTAATATAAATAGAGGATGTCTTGCCTCATTTGTTCAATCACTCTCACTCAGGAAACCAGAAACAATGTGCAAGTTTGGAGGAGAAGCAGCATCAACTACAGTTGTATGGTTTTCTTTTGTTAAGTCTTTCTGGTACTTTCTCTTGTGCAATACCATTGGAAAATGTGCGCTCTCTTGGTTATCTGTTGGTTTTGGTGTGGATTCTCGGAATCATTCTTTCTGTGAAAGTTTATGGTGCTCAGGGTGGATTTTGTGCCTATGGTTGGGTGACAATGGTGTATCATTGTTTATGGTTAAATGAGAACAATATTCTAATAGGTTATGGGCCCACACTACCTTTTGAATAGTCTAACCACTAGAAGGTAGATCCACAACTATCTGTTAAGCTAATTGTAGCACAATTGCAAATCCTTCGTGCCAATTGCAACACCAATTGCAGTGCCAATGATCCAGATTTATGAGTAGAACGAAATGAATACAGATTATTAACAGGTTCTTAACACAAAATAACAGAGATACAGTAAAACTGGTTTTCTATTCAATAACGAAATAAGATGAAACTGTAAAATGCAGCGGAAACAAGCTTGTTGGAATGGTGGCGGCTTATCTCTGAGAAGAGATGTGACGCCAGCGTGCATTCGCAAGAAAAAGGTTACAATGAGGCTCTGAAGGCCTTTTTACAATAAGAAAGAATGCCAAAAAACCCTAGACATCCAAAAACCTAACCCTAGGAGATGAAATGCCAAAAGTCATGTGGGCCCCGTTTGGGTAAGCTAGTACATCAACTTCCTGGGGTTGTAACTTTTGCATACGATCTTTGTTTTAGGCGTGTGATATCCCGTTGGAAAGGTATCGTCGAGGAGATTCATTTTTGGGGATCAATCATTCCTTTGGATATTATTGAGGAGATCGATACCGAAAAACCTTCATTTAGGCCCTCAAAATGGCCCGGGAAGTAAAAACTGCTAAAAATAGTAAATTGCCAAAAATGTCAGAAAATTGTTTCGAGCCAGTTGGAAAAGGTGGGTGGCCACCGATATCCATCTAGATCAATCCTCCCTCCTTATGAATCAATGGTATCCATTGCGTTGAGGTCCCCCATTAGATGAGGAAATTTCTGTTGAATTTGGCCCAGGGTGAGCCACTTGCCTTGGTGCAGGAGTTGCCCTGCTTTGACGACTCGATAAAGCTGGATCCTTTGTTGTCGAGTGCCCTTGATCTATCTGTCCACAATATAATCATTGGATGCCTGTTGTATGTAGTCGGGGTTGAGATCTGTTGGTGTCAGTTGTTCTGCTACTTCTGAGGTGTCCAATAATAGTGGGAAATAAGGACGAAGGAGATCCACGTTGAACACTGGGTGCAGGCCAAGGAAAGGAGGAATGTTGAGCTCAAAAGCATTATCCACCACGGCCTTGGTGATAGTGTATGGTCCATAACAGAGTGGGCAAAGCTTCCAATGGGGTCATGTAAGGCATTCTTTCTGCAAGTGCAACCAAACTTTGTCGCCCACCTAAAACGTATGTGGCACCCGATGTTGATCATGGCGTTGTTTGTACTTGTCATTGGACTTCTATAGGATATCCCGAACCTGTTGGCGGATGTGCTGGATCTGCTCAATGAACCGGGTGGCTTTGTCAGCTTCAGTTGGAGCAGGAGATGAGTCAGTCGAGGTGACCGCAAGAGGAAGTGCAACATCTATGGCACCCAATGGTTGGAATCCCAACCCCACTTGAAAGGGGTTGTGGTTGGTTGAGCTATGCAAGGCTCAGTTGTAGATATGATGGACATAAGGAAGGCTCTCATCCCATGTGCGAGGGTTATTTGAATTATACATGCGAAGGATATGCACAATCATTCGATTTACAACCTCGGTTTGACCATCTGTCTGGGGGTGGAAGGCCATGGATTTGGTGAGCTTGGTGTCCAGCAGTGACCAGAGGATCGACCAGAATGTGCTGAGAAATCGACTATCCTGATCTGAGACAATGGTTTGTGGGATTCCAAAATGTACCCAGACTCGTTCAAAGAAGAGATTGGCAGTGGCCTCTACTGTGATGCTCTTCTTGCAAGCAACCAAAATCGCCATCTTAGAAAAGTGATCAACAACCACAAAAACACAGTCATATCCCCGCTTGGTGGATGGGAGGCTCGACATGTAGTCCATTGAGATGGATTCCCATGGCCTGTCAGGAGTAGGAAGAGGGGTGTACAAGCCCTGTTTCTTAGTGGTCGGTTTGGAAATAGCGCAGGCAGTGCAGGACCTGATATACTCGTAGACCTCCTATCGAAGTTTTGGCCAGTAGAAATGTTTCTGTAGCATCACCACTGTCTTTTCGACACCGAAGTGTCTTGCCACCTGACTGTAGTGGGCTTCCCAGATCATCTTCGCTCACTCGTTTGATGGAACACAGATATGGCCCAGACGACACAATAACCCATCCTGAATATGGAAATTATCGACAACTGCATTTGCACCCAACATTTGGTAGGTGGTGGTGAAGTCAGGGTCTATCTCATAGAGTTGGGGCCATCCAGATGTCTCATGGTCACAAGAGTCTAGCACCGTGGTGAGTGTCGCGACTGGCGGTCTGCTGAGGCAATCAACGACATGATTGGTGCTTCATGTTTTATAATTGATGTTGAGGTGGAATTGCTGCAAGTATGCGGACCACTTTTGATGGCGGTCATTTTGCAGTTTTCCCTGTGTCTGCATGAACTGCAGTGGCTTATGATCAGTGTGGATGATTGTCTCCTTCTCAAGAATGTAATGACTCCACTGGTGACATGCTTGCACAATGGAGTACATTTATTTGTCATAAGTAGGGTACTTATGGACAGTATCTGACAGTGTCTCACTGTGATAGGCCATGGGGTGGTCGTGCTGAGTGAGAATGGCGCCCACGGCATAGTCTAAAGCATCTGTCTCGATCTCAAAGGGATGTTGCAGGTATGGTAGTGAAAGTAATGGGGTTGAGCACAAGCACTGCTTCAAATCATCGAATGCTTGTTGTTGGGACCGGCCCCACACAAATTTATCCTTACCACCACCCATGTTTATTTGGCTGAGGGCCCATGCAATATGGGAGAAACCCAACACGAACCTGCAGTAGAAATTAGCAAGTCCCAAGAAGCTTCGAAGCTCAGTGAGTGTTGTTGGGGCTGGCCAGTCACGGATGACTTGGATCTTGGCTGGATCCACATGTACACCATGTTGATCAATGATGTATCCCAAGTAATGGACCCTGTCCATGCCAAAGGAGAATTTTTCCAGGTTGGCGTATAGCTTGCGCTGCCGCAGGGTGTGCAAAACCTACTGAATATGATGCAAGTGTTTGTCCCAAGTCTTGCTGTAAATTAGAATGTCATCCAGATACACCACTACAAAAGTATTGGTGAATGGTCGCAAGATATCGTCCATCATCCTCATGAAAGTGGCTGGAGCATTTGTCAAACCAAAGGGCATGACCAACCATTCAAAAATTCCTTCCTTTGACTTGAAGGCGGTCTTCCATACATATGTCTGTTCTATCGGGACTTGGTGGTAGCCAGACTTCAGATCAATCTTACTGAAGTATTTGACCCCCGTGAGTTGATCAAGGAGGTCATCGATTCAGGGAATCGGGTACCGGTTTCTGACAGTGATTTTATTCATAGCCTAGTAATCAATACAGAGTTTCCAGGTTCCATATTTCTTCTATACCAGCACGATTGGGCTCCCACAAGGTGATGAGCTAGGGCATATGTGCCCCTTGTGGAGCAGTTCTTGGATCTGTCTCTTGATCTCCTCATTCTCTAACAAAGAGCGATGATAGACTAGCCCATTGGGAAGCGGTGTGTCGGGGGTCGGATCGATGGGGTGCTTGACCTGGAAATGCAGAGGTACCCCTATGGGTGAGGAGAAGATATCTGAGTATTCTTCCACGACCTTATCTACTTGCTTCTGTTGTGTGGGGAGTTCGGCCGCAGAGACCCTGGATGTGGCTACGATATTTCTCTTATTCTAAGAGTGAATCATGAAGAAGACAAACTTCCCCATCTGAGAGATGACCTTCCTGCATTGCTTAGCAGAGATCAAGGAAATGGCGCTAGGTGGGACTGCCTCGGGTATCCTGTACAATTTCCTGTTCAAAGTAATAATAACACTATGAGGCCTAGACTCATATACAGTATGACGTTTCCATAAATAAGGTTGGCCCAAAAGAACATCACAAACTTCAAGAGGATCAACCTAACACAATACCTCGTCTTTGAAGGGCTTGATGTCGTATGACAGTTGACACTGTTGGCCGACGCGGAGATCGCTTCCTTGGCGGAGCCATCCAATGGTGTAGGGTTGTGGGTGTGGCGTTGTTGGTAGGGCCAGCCGCTTGACGACCTCTTCTGAGATGAGGTTCTTCTGGCTACCACTATCAACGATGAAGTGCAGTGGGGTGCCTTTTACCCACATATGTGAATGGAAGAGGCGCTCTCCTTCTTCTGGCTCGTCCGGTTCACCAGGCTGGATCTTGGCGATAGCAACGGTGGCACTGGGTTCCGCGTCAATGATCCATCTTCCCCTTTCTGGTTCTGCCTTGGAGTCAGAATCTGCATCTGATTCAGAGGCTTTCACTTCGGCCACCAGCGACTACTTTGAGCGACAGTCAGCAGTGTTATGCCAAGGGCTCTTATGGAAGTCGCACCACTTCCCGGTATCTTTCTTTGTCTTTCCGATGTCCTTCTTTGCTTGCGGCTTGTAGTGGTTGTCTTGATACTGTCCATCTTTGCTCTATCCTTTGTTCGGTGGGTTGGGGCCACCCTTTCCTGGCTTTTGTTGTGAGGGGTTCCCAAGCCCAAATTTTCGCGTCTTTTGTTTGAGCTTCTGCTCAATTTTGACGACATATTGGTAGGCCGCGCCCAAGGATGAGATGTCTAGAAATTCCATTTCAGTATGGATGTATCTATGCAGAGCACCGTGATACTTGAGCACCAGATGTCGCTCTGAATCTTTGATACCCAACTTGGTGCACAAGGTATGGAAGATATTTGTGAAATCTGGCACTGCTTGGTCTCTTTCTTGCCGCAGTGTGGTCCATTTGGTATACAGGTCATCATAACTTCCGACAGGGTAGTATTGTTCCTTAATAGCATCCCTGAAGGATTCCCAAGTGATCATGACTGAAAATAATGAGGTTTCCTCTGTTTCCTTTTGCTCACAGAAAGTTTCCCACCAATCTTTGACATGGGGAATGGCTTTGAGGAGCACAAAAGTAATCTTTTCTCTATTCGAAAATTTATGAACAGAAAAATACTCTTATAGTAGATTCAACCACTTGTCTACAGCATCTACATCTATCTGACCTTCAAATATAGGAATATCAAAGTTTATTTGTACCTTGAAGGGGGCGGCGCCTCCGTTTGAAGAAGATGCATCGCCTGTTGGTAGTCGCTGAAGGATTTGCGCGAAACTATCCATCATCTCGTTCCTTTGTTGCGTGAGGGATTCCTCAATCAATAGTTTGAAAGAATATCCTGTCCCATCATATTTCTTTTCTCCTTCCATGGGAGGTCGCTTGGGCATGTGAGAGCTTTTGTCCTCAAGAGAAACAAGCTCGAGACCCAACTCTTTGTACTTCGACCTTGTTGGGGACATGCATTAAGACGACAAGGAGCAGACCGCTCTGATACCACTGATCCAGATTTTATGAGCAGAACGAAATGAATACAAATTATTAACAGGTGCTTAACAAAAAATAACAGAGATACAGTAAAACTGGTTTTCTATTCAATAACGAAATAAGCTGAAACTGTAAAATGCAGCAGAAACAAGCTTGTTGGAATGGTGGCGGCTTATCTCTGAGAAGAGATGTGACGGTAGCGCGCATTCACAATAAGAAGGTTACAATGAGGCTCTGAAGGCCTTTTTACAATAAGAAAGAATTCCAAAAAACCCTATACATCCAAAAACCTAACCCTAGGAGATGAAACGCCAAAAGTCATGTGGGCCTCGTTTGGGTAAGCTAGCACATCAACTTCCCGGGGTCATAACTTTTGCATACGATCTCCGTTTTAGGCGTGTGATAGCCCGTTGGAAAGGTATAATTGAGGAGATTCATTTTGGAGGATCAATCATGCCTTTGGCTATCATTGAGGAGATCTATTATGAAAAAAAAAAACCTTCATTTAGGCCCTCAAAATGGCCCCGGAAGTAAAAACTTCTAAAAATATTAAATTGCCAAAAATGTCAGAAAATTGTTTCGAGCCAGTTGGAAAAGGTGGGTGGCCACCGATATCCATCTGGATCATCCAGTTGCAGCACCAGTTGTAGGAAAATTCTAACCACTAGAAGGAAGATCCACAACTATCTGTCAAGCTCATTGTAGTACAATTGTAGTTCCTTCGTGCCAGTTGCAACACCAATTACAGTGTCAGTTGCAGTGTCGGTTGCAGCACCAATTGCAACACCAGTTGTAGTGCCAGTTGTGATTGAAGGAACATATATCTTGAATAGTAAATATTATATGTTATTGTATGTTATAGCGGTTGCAACTTGACCGTTGTCGGTGGAAACGTCCTAATCCAGACAATATTGCGGAGTGTGTTTAGTGATGAGTGAGAAGAGTTGAGGTGGGTATTGCAGCCTCGCAGTCACATACTCCCTTGCTTGTCTGTCAAAAAATCTTGGCATTCCTAGAGAATATTTCTTTCACCCTTCCTTCCCTGCCCTACCCTTCCCTTCTCTCTCACACACATAGATAAAAAACTAAGATTTGGCTTAATAGGAAGCCCCAGCTGGAAGTAGGTATACCTGCAAGTCAAAGAAAGAATCTCCCAAAGGCTACAAAATAGTAATCCTTTTATAACACAACTACTATATAATTGGTTGGTTTGCAAGCACATGGAATTTAAAATCTATGCTTTCTTTTTTTGTTGACGGGAAATTAGCAACTAGGCTAGATTGCAAGCACATGGAATTTGAAATCTATTTTTTCTTTTTGGACAAGAAATTATTAACAATTTGCTTCTTAAATTTTATTCTTAATTTACATTAAATAATTTTAAATGTAACCCATTATTAATCATTCCTCTTGAGTTTGGATTACTCAAATAAATAAAAAGGAAGAATATCTCTAAATAAACATATTACGTCAATTTTTGTGGGGTCATTTTCATAAGCATTATATGATACAATTGATTAGTTATCTTAATAAATGTGAAATCATATTTGATTAGTTATCTTAATAAATGTGAAATCTTCCTCCGGATGGGGTGACAGCTAGCCAGCCAGAGCTACATGGTACTCATGCAACGTGGGGAGTTAATATCCCCAATCGCAAGCCCCATAGCTAACTCACTGAAATGGATGGCATTCAAACTGCAGTAATGCTAGTGCACTGGTATGCCACACGAAATTTAATGGCTCCCCGCGCTAACCAACTACGGAGAACTGGAGTAGGTACGAGGCATTGGGTTGGCGTCACCTCAGTCTTCATGGCGCTCCTCACAGACACTTCATCGGCTTCTATGAAGGTAAGTGCCCACGGGCACTCTCCCATTCTTCATTTTCGGTTATCTCTCTTGCACTTCTGGTATTCCAAGCCTCTTCGTTGTGGGAACTTTCCTCTCTGTCTAGTGGCCTCCATCCCTCTGTTGGTAACCTTCATCAATATTTACCTCATCGGTGTTGTGCCACTAGCCTGAACTTCTCTGAACTAGAACTTTGAATTGCATCCCTGCCCCCTCCTCTGTTGTAACTCTTCCAATATGCCCAGAGAGCGAGGTAAGCCCAAAAGAGGGCCAGTGTATTACAACTTTATATCTTGGCGCAACCACCCTGATCCCTCGCAGGCCTCTATCCCACCCACCATGTAGTGTCCCCAAGGCCGAGCCCCGATGTAAACTATGATCTGAAAGAGATTGTAAATATGTGTTATAGGCTGGTGAGCCAAGTTTTGTATAAGCCAGTAGGCTTATGTGTTTGATTAGGCCAGAGAGCCTAAAGGTTGAAGGCCAAGGGCCTGGATTTAGTATCTGTATGTATGCAACACATCAATAAAATATAAACACCCGCCAGGTGCAGACCGACCACGATGAATGAGTGATGGGGGACTGAGCGTCCACAGAGTGGGCAAGGAACTAGGGGCTGGAAGGTGGGAAAGGGTATGAGTGATGAGCCTAGGGGCTTAAACCTGGAAATAATATTTTATTATTGTTTTAAAAAGATATGTGCATCATATGTTTTTATCCTAAGTCCTTTTTGGAAGGACACATGAATTCCAAAGCGGTGGGAGGAAGGCGTGCGGATGGAACGCATGCAGTTCCCAAGGTGACAAGTGCCAACCCTGGTGCATGCAAATAAAACAGACGAAGTAAGTCGTGAGGGGGGGGCTCTCATCCATTCAATCCGACTATCCTGAGGGAAATGAAGGGAAGTCAGTCTGTAAGAGACCCTCGTGTAATTCTGATACAGAAAAAGAAAGCCTGTGTTTGTCTTGAAGAATCCATGTACACCCCTGTCCAGAACTGTGGAGTTTGTATCTGTCTCTGAGAAAACCCGTGTGCGCATTCCCTGAACAGGAAGCCTGTGTTGAATTTGAGTGGAAGGATCTCTGTTATTTGGGGAAGCCTATGTCTATTTTCCCCGTGGGTTGTTGTGACCACGCAGTACTGGACTGTGTGAGGCTTGTTGGCCTGTGAGCAACTCCTCCAGGTGAGAGAGTGCGCAGAGGGAGGAGAGAACTCCTATAAGGAACCCTGTAGCTTACAGAGAGCCTGGAGACTTCCGGTCCGGTCTGTTCCTATAACCCAAGGTAAGGGAGATTGGTAGCTGAAGGACTGTCTAGGTGACAGAGAAGGTGCACTCTCCTGGGGTGGAACAGGCATGTGGGGAATGAGGGTCTGTGGGAAGTGAGCGAGGGAGATTCCTGGGAGAGATTTCTTCATGGTGGTTGTGTATGACTGTCCTCCCTGTAACCGCAGCCTAGCCTAGGATTCCTTGCCTTGGGGTGGAGCTCGGTCCCAACTCGGGGGTGACCCGCTGTTGAGCTGATGAACAGTGTGGTCTAAGGCTGGAGGTTCGTGGAAGGCCTTCACTTGGTCGGTGATTTCTATAGTGTTAAGCCCTAATATTGGCTCATTACCACTTAATTGGGGCATATTAGATTAGTAATGTTATTTTATTTATGTTGGATTTAGGCCATTAGTTGTAATTTAGATTAG
>ML867196.1:3948-21264 GCA_009831015.1 Picea engelmannii
TTGTAACAATATGGGGCACTATGTTGGAAAGTGTCCCAATAGGAATAATAAGAAGCATGGTGGTACAACAACATAATATGAGGAGGATGAGTTCAACTCTCAGTTTGAGAGGGGTATTTCCTTGCTTGTCAGTCTATCTACAGTTGATACACCATTCAAATTATGGTACATAGACAATCGAGAATCCAGTCATATGTATGGTGTTAGAGAGTACTTTACTGATATTACAGAGTTTGGCATCATATTGGAGATCATTCTTAGGAATAACACCATATTCATGATGTTGGAAATGGTATAGTTTCCTTTCAGATGGAGTTGAGGCCACCCATGGTGTTCAAGGACGTCTTGTATGTCCCTCAGAGGAAGAAGAATTTGATATTAGTTTCCACCATTCAAGACAGGGGATTTGAGGTGTCATTATGAGGTGACAAGGTCCTCATTTACCCTAAGGGGTCCAATATGACATCAACCAGAGTGATTGGGACTTGTGATGGGAAATTGTATAGACTCAATGTTTAGTCATTACATGATTTGGCTAGTAGCAACAACAACAGTTAGTTGTGTGAGCTTTGGCATAGGATGATGGATCACTTGCATAATGGAGATCTGAGGGTTTTGAGGGATTATTTGACAAGATTTCCATAGTTCATCACTAAGCATCATGAGGTATGCAGGGGGTGTGGTCTTGGGAAGTACACCAAGACCGTCTTTCCAAGCATTGACAGTAGATTAGATGGGGTACTTGATTTGGTACACTCTGATATGTGCGGGCCCATGTCATTAGTTTCCTTGGGTGGATGTGAATACTATGTGGCATTCATTGATGACCACTCTAGGAGGAATTGGATCTATTTATTGAAGACCAAGAGTGAATTCTTCAAGAGGTTCCAAGAGTTTAAGGCTTTTGTGGAGAACCAGACAGGGAGAAAGATCAATGTCTTAAGGTCAGACAATGGGGGTGAGTATACCTCCATAGAGTTCAGATACTTTTTCACCCAGGAAGGTATTAGGAGAAAACTGATTGTTCCTTACAACCCCCAACATAATGGGGTTGTTGAGAGGAAGAACAAGAATATTGTTGGTGTAGCGAGATCTATGTTGCATGATCAAGGGTTACCATTTTTATTATGGGATGAGGATTGTAGTACTGCAATGTATCTGCATAACAAGAGTCCACATAGATCTATGAGGAGAAAGAATCCTAAGGAGGCCTTCACTGGGAGGATACCATATGTTGGACACCTTCGCATATTTGGGTGTCTAACTTTCATTCATGTCCCTTCTGAGAAGAGGAAAAAGTTGGATCCCACAACAGAGAAGGGGATCCTAGTTGGATACAACGGGGTCTCAAAGTCCTATCATATCTACATATCAGCACTGAGGAGAGTTGTTGTGAGGAAAGATATTAGATTCGAGGAGGATAGATCCTTTCAAAGATATTGTGAGTTGAGAGATATAGTTGAGGAGGTACCATAGATGTAGGATGATACATCATAGGGGACAAAGCCTCAAGTGTATATTACACCAAGTTCATAGGTGATTGTTCCACTCAGTACAACTACAATATCACATGTGACTAGTACATAGACCACAGGTTCATGTGCTTCAGGATATCAGACATCTATGGTGAGATCTATGGATGATACTGAGGGAATGAGGGTACTTGTCCATGGGAGGTTACTTCAGAGAAGAGAATGCCAATATGGTTTCAAAAGACCTTGAAGGAATCCAAGGATATAGGTGGTGATCCCTAGAGGTTGATGAGAGAGAGCAGAGCACCTGAGAGGTTTGGTTCGTACTTGTCCATAGTGACTAGCATCATAGATTCAGAGCCCACTATTGTTAGGTAGCTAGAGAGGTAGTAGTGGGGGCTAAGAGGGCCCATAGTGATAATAGTGGAGGCCATTCAATGTAAGGTGGACTAGGTCCACTATATTATTAAATAAGGCCCACTATGGTAGTTAGATATAATAAATGGGTAGCTAGATATAATAAATGTAAGAGGAATTCTTAGAAGTTTCTACTTCTAGAAGATTCCTCCTCTAGAATATTCTTAGGTGATGGTAGCACTATATAAAGAGGTTCAAGCAATGTAATGGGATATGAAGAGAATTATTGTATTTGGAGCGGTATCTCAATAGGAGGATGCCCTTCGAAGAGGCAAGTGAACATGAGAGGATCCCTTCCATAATATGATCCATTGTAGGGTGTTGCCATACCTCAAGGGTTTGATAGTAATAAAGGAGATTTTTCATATTGTTCGTGTATATCTATTGTGCTTCTTAGGTATCTAGAGAGGTAGTAGTGGGGGCCCAGAGGGCCCATAGTGATAATGGTGGAGGCCATTCAATGTAAGGTGGACTAGGTCCACTATATTATTAAATAAGGCCCACTATGGTAGTTAGATATAATAAATGGGTAGTTAGATATAATAAATGTAAGAGGACTTCTTAGAAGGTTCTACTTCTAAAAGATTCCTTCTCTAGAATGTTATTAGGTGATGGTAACACTATATAAATAGGTTCAAGCAATGCAATGGGATATTAAGAGAATTATTGTATTTGGAGCAGTAGCCTTCCATAATATGATCCATTGTACGACATTTCCCTACCTCAAGGGTTTGATAGTAATAAAGGAGATTGTGCATATTGTTCATGTATATCTATTGTGTTTCTTTTGTATTCAGACTTTGGTTCTTAACAAGTGGTATCAGAGCAATTTCCTTGGCCAAAGAAGGGAAGATTTGTTTTTTCTCTTTTTGCATAATTTTTTCTAGGGAAGAAAAAGAGGGCGACACACTTCAGGTCCATATCTGAGGCTTTATGAGCTGAATTTGGCCAAAAAAAAAATGGGTATTTGAATTCCTCTCAGAAAAATACCCAATTTCAAAAAACAAATCAACCGAAATGGAGTTCGGGAAGTAAAGTTATGAGCATTTTAAATTCAGTAGTTTTTTAGGGTTTTTCCGGAAAAAGCTGCGATTTTCTAAGGTAACTTATTGTTCTATTTGTAACGACCCTAAGTAATTAATCAATTGTTAGGATTTAAATAATTGTTTAATGTATATTAGTTTAATTAATTAATTGTCCTGGTTAAACATTTGTTTAATGTATATTAGTTTAATTAATTAATTAATTAATTGTTCTGGCTAAATATTTGTTGAATGTATATTGGTTTAATTAATTAATTTCATGATTTAATATATGTTTAATAAAATCCAGTTTAACAAATTATTAACTATTATTTTGTATCGGAAGATCAACCCATTAATGAAAAGGGGATAAGGTGGTTGACACCTAATTGAGGGGGGGGTAGTTGAAAATTAAATGAAGGAAGAAGGCGGTGAATGAGGGAAGGGGAGGATAAGGAAAAGTGGGGAACATTATTTTGGAGGAAGATTGTATTATGGGCTTTTTTTTTGGGAGGATCTTGTGGTGGTTTTGTGGAGGAGCTTGTTGTGGTTTTGCTGAGGAGCTTGTTGGAGGTCGGTCACAGGGGGCACCGGGGTTGCTGGGAATTTTGGGCTTGGGGCCAGGAAACCGTAAGGAATCCTGGAGCTAGGGATCCAGATAGGTTGTTCCTAGTTGGTTGGGAGGTTAGTCAGTTTTGGGCAGAGCTTGGACAGAGTTGGAGAATAGCATCAGTTTGAGGTATTTTCATTATTATGTTGTGTTATATGATTTATTATCATGTTACTCATAAATTTTAATTCTGTTGAATGATTATATGTTGAATAATGAATTATATGATGAAAAATGAATGGTAAATAATTTAGGATAACATTTCTATGTTTTAAATTTATGTTTTTAAGGCTCTGTTTGGACAGGCCTTACACATGGTATCAGAGCCAAGTTTAAAAACTTGGACCAGGCCTCACCTGTAAAAGATTCAAACATGTAAGAAGCCTTACCTGTAAATTCAAACCTGTAAGAAGCCTCACCTGTAAAAAAAAATAAAAATAGAGTAAAAACAAAAACAAAAAACAAAAAACCCAATGAAATATACAAGAAATGGAGAAGGAATAAGTAATAAAAAGTGAAATGAGAAACAATATGGTAAATAGAGTAATAAAATTACCAAACATATGCCTATAGAGCTTAGTAGTAGAAAACTGGAAAAGTTGTTAACATCAAGCAGAACGCACAAGCACCAAACCACATCTACCCAATATGCCAGCTATCATCTACCCAGATCGCAGAACACACTAAGCATTAATTCCAAGTCTTCCAGCTATCATCTACCCAATCCAACAACAACACAACACACCAAGCCTAGCGCAAGCCAACAAGTAAGCCAACACCTTGAAGAATGGTCCAACACCAACGCACATAAGCACCAAAGTCGAGACCAAGCGCCCAAAGCGCCAAGCCACATGGAGAAGGATCCCACAGGGTTATTTTACATTGCTCAACATGTCAAACCTACATCCCCAACACCAAATACCTCCTTACCTAGAATTTTTTGTACTCCAAGTTTTTTTTTCACAAAAAGAAATCACAGAAATGGTTGCAGTTCTTTGACAACAAATCACAGGCATAGCCAGGCCATTCTTTGCTAAGTTCTGTCAAAATCTGAGTCACCTTAGTAGTTGAAAGATGCGAGTGGGCAAGGAGTATGCTTTCACGATAAGTATACATAGGATTATGTTTAAGAGGACAATTGAAAACCCCAGTTCCATTCTCACAAAATCTAAAAGACCATTCCTCACCATAAATCTCAACAACACCGTGGAAGATTCCTTGGCGCCGATTGTATCCTTCATAATCTTGTTCAATTGGACAATTGCATCATTTTTCCAAACAGATGCATTGTTCCTGCTCATCACATCATAGATGTGAAGCACAATGGTATCAACAACAAAAAAAATTACTGAATTCTGTGTCAACAATTAACAAACTTAGCGCAGAATTATCCCTCTCACTCAAGATTAACTGGCAAAAAAAAAAAATGTTAAAAGAAAAAAAAACAAAAAAACACTAGTAACGAAACCCTAGCTAAAAGAAAAGGCTCCTGGACGGAAAGTCAAGCCTTCCGTCGAAGAAATTTAAAGAAAATATTCTAACGACGACATAAAGATCAACTCCAAAGAACATTTTTCCACTAATTCTGACCATATACACAAACGGATTGGCTTTCCCTTCACATCAGAAGCGCTTAACCCTATGCTGCTTCACCAGCCTGCAAAATACGTACATCGGGCCTATGAAACATGTTTATCACTGCGTCTCACTCAACAATTTTCCTTCCAGAACTCCTCCTGATCCGGCTAGGTCACTTGCCATACACAACCCACGGGTTAGCATATTAAGACAACATATATTACAAGTCAGAGCATATAACACAGGCGTGAAACCATGATAAAGGAGGATCCCACGAGGGAGCCTTGCTATGAGAATGGAACCCATGAACAAGGACCCAACAAGCACTTTGGGAGATATCTATTACTAACACGCCCATGAAGGAGGATCCCATGACCATACAATAAAAATCCCAATGCCAATCCTAGGAGACCATACTTAATACAATACTAAGCCCTAGTTTAAGCCCCATATTTTTTCCCAAGCACACAATTTGTTTTAACACAAATACAAATATAAATAATAATATACATACTTAAAGCACACAAAGCACTGTATATTGCATAAACATGCACTTAAAATATCACATAATTATTGCTTCTTTGCAAATATGATGGATATAGAACTAGCAGAACAACCTATGCAATCAAGCTGGATTTTTAGCGAGTACAACCAATTGGCCAAAAGTTTACAATCTGTGTGTGTAT
This sequence comes from Picea engelmannii, assembly GCA_009831015.1. Lineage (NCBI taxonomy): Eukaryota > Viridiplantae > Streptophyta > Pinopsida > Pinales > Pinaceae > Picea > Picea engelmannii. The sequence continues at coordinate 9,734 of ML867196.1, forward strand.
TGTATCCTCATCCGCTCTACATACATAACCCGCTATCAACAAAGCCTACACTGCCAAACTTTATCACAAAAACTATCTACAAACATATTCTCTTCCACCTGGAACGCTCTGCAAATCAATCCCTGTAGATAGATTTGTATTTCCCTGAGACCGTAGCTGTCATTTTAAATGCTTGGGAGATTAACAGCTACCCCGCAGATAGAAAATAATGAGCGCGCAGTGCCCACCAAATAATTCACTTTCGTCCGTGCAAGGCACTGAAGATGACCCTGCAATCCAATTATTTTGTATCAATCCTTCCTCCTAACACAAATATATGTAAACAAGAAATCCTAATGTTCCTGGACATAAAGTGTGCGTTTGAATGAAATAATGACCAGTCGTAAATCGTAGGGCTTCTGGGCTCTGCTCGCTGAGATTTCTCAGATCCCTTCTCATGTTTATTCTTTGCCTTGGATTCTCTCGTCCTCATGGTGTCGTTGTTACAAAATATTTCAAATCCGACCAAAATAAATGCAATGTTCTCTACTTATGAATTTAATGACAAACATAATCCCATTGATGGTATAGTGCAGAAACCGATGAAAAATGAATCAAGGTTACTCACGAGAACATGGTAAGATTGGAGGGCTTGAGCCTGCCAGGGAAGAGGGAATATCCAAAGATAGTGAACAAAGATAACCAGGAGGCTTAATAATGACAATAATCTGTGTTACCTGTCTCTCTTCATCATTTCATCGCTAGCATTTTGTACTCACTCTGCATTTCCTCAACCTGCCCAAAGCCTTTTTAGCTCATTGCACTGCTGCCATTGCAGAGTGGGAGAAGCTGTAGAGGAATCAAAGGCATGGGTGTAGGGTTTGGGGATGGAGAGCCCAGGAGAGTGCGTGTAGGGTTTTTGGCAGTGACAACCTTGGGGGGGGGGGCATGTGGGCCTCATGCGAGGACCCACAATGTCCAACTTGTTTTTTTTTATATAAATTATTTCAAAATTTAAATTATTTTTTTATTAGTTTTAATTTAATTATTTATTTTAATTTTTTTTTTTTTTTTATTGTTTTAAATTATTTATTTATTTTAATTTTTAAACTTTAGAGCTTAATTGTTTTAAGTCGATTTAAAATTTAAATTTTTAAGTGTTTTAATTCAGTTTAAAATTTAATTAATTTGAAAATGTATTTGTTTTAAATTGGTTTAGAATTTTAAATTGAATTATTTCACTTAATTGTGCAGTTAATTAAAGTATGTAGGTACCCAATACCACGAATAGACGATTTCTTTGATCAAATGAAAGGAGCAATGGTATTCTCAAAAATTGATTTGTGATCAGGGTATCACCAATTAAGGATTAAGGAGGGCGATAGTCCTAAAACTGCCTTTCGAACTTGGTTTAGGCATTATGAGTTTGTTGTAGTACCTTTTGGATTGACCAATGTGCCAACAGTATTCATGAGCCTCATGAACGGTGTATTCTGGAATTACTTAGACCGTTTTGTACAAGTCTTTCTAGATGACATCCTCATCTATTCCAAGAATGAAAGAGAGCATAAGGAACACTTGCGAGTGGTGTTGTCTTGCCTTAGAGAGAAAAAATTGTATGGGAATTTTTCAAAGTGTTCCTTCTTCCAGAAAGAAATTCACTATTTAGGTCATATCATTTTTGGTGAAGGAATATTTGTAGACCCATAAAAGGTAAAGGCCATTATGGAATGACGAGTGCCGAAAAATGCTCATGAGGTAAGAAGATTCATGGGGTTAGCAGGTTATTATCGGAGATTTGTGGAAGGGTTCTCTAAAATAGAGAAACCCAACACCACTTTGCAACACAAGGGGGTCATGTATGAATGGACAGAAGAATGTGATAGTGCATTCATCGAGCTTAAGAGGTTACTAACTAGTGCACCAATTCTACGAGTGTCGGATATGGAAAAGGACTTCATAGTCTGCACGGATGCCGCGAAGCAAGGGTTGGGGGTTGTGCTAATGCAGGATGGAGGAGTGATAGCATATGCATCCAGGAAGTTGAAGCAACATGAGGAGCTTTACGCTACTCATGATTTAGAGTTGGAAGTTGTAATGCTAGCTCTGAAACTTTGGAGACACTATCTAGTGGGGTGAAACTTTGAGCTCAAAATGGACCATGAAAGTTTAAAACATCTCTTCACTCAAAGGGATCTTAATTCCAGGAAGAGGCGATGGAGTGAGTTTATGAGTGAGTACATTTTTTCTATTTCTTACATCAAGGGAAAATAAAATGTGGTCGCGGATGCCTTGAACAGGAGACCACGTGTCTTCTCCTTAGTACCCTTAAAAGTCAATCTGAGGGAATGTGTGTTGATGCAACTCCTTGGAGACAGTTGGTATTTAAAGGTTACTTAAAACCTCCAATGTGGGAGGCAATTACACCCAAAGTATGAAGGATATATCCTGGAAGAAGATGGACTATTAAGATATCGAGGAAGGATGTACATCCCCGAAGGTGGGAATATTAGAAGCATCATACTGAAGGAAGCCCATAGAGCACTTTATTGTGTGCATCCGGGTGTGAAGAAAATGTAGTCCATTTCGTCGCCAAATTCCTAGAGTGTCAACAAGTGAAAGTCGACCACCATCATCCGACAAGACTCCTACAAACACATGATGTTCCTATGTCCAAGTGGGAAGTCATTTCTATGGATTTTGTTGTGGGAATTCCGTTCACATCTCATAGACACAATGCCATTCTTGTAATAGTTGATAAGTTAACCAAGAGTGCTCATTTTATTCCAGTTAGAGACACTTACGATGTCACTGATGTGGCACGCATGTTTGTAAGTGAGGTCATCTATTTGCATGGGATACCTAAGAAGATCATTTCAGATAGGGACTCCAGATTCACTTCTAGATTTTGGACAAGTTTGCAGTCAACATTGGGGACTCAATTGAACTTAAGCACAGCTTATCATCCTGAAACGGATGGAAAAACTGAGAGACTAAATCAAGTCATGGAAGACATTCTTAGGATGTATGTCATGGATAATCAAACCCATTGGGAGAAGTATCTACCTTTGGTAGAGTTCGCCTACAATAACAGTTTTCATAGCTCCATCAGAATGCCACCCTACGAAGCTTTGTATGGAAGGCCATGCAGAACACCATTGAGTTGGGAAATATTAGAAGACTGAGTAATAGTTGGGCCAGAGTTGATTCAAGAGATGGAGGAACAGGTGATTCAGATTAAGTAGAGACTAAAGGAAGCAGAGGATAGATAGAAAAGTGATGCGGATTCACATAGGACCGATCGAAGTTATAAAGTGGGAGATCAAGTTTTCATTCGTATTAGGCCCAATAAGAGTACCATTCAGTTCGGGAAGGGGACAAAGTTGTCACCTCGATTTTTAGGACCTTTTGAAATCCAAGAGAAAATTGGACCCGTTGTCTATCATCTCGTATTGCCACCCCACTTGCATAAAACTCATAATGTTTTTCATGTAACTGTTCTATGTCATTATGTTGTTGATGAGTCACATAAACTAAATTAGAAGGAATTGCAGGTAACAAACGCGGGAACCCTCATGGTAGAAACATTATGCATATTGGACCGTAGAGTCTGACAACTCAAGAACCATCTGGTAGACCAAGTTAAGGTCAAGTGAGACAAGTTTAGTCCAAGATCTTCTACTTGGGAGGATGTCGAGACATTACGACAAGATTATCCCTCACTTTTTTTTGACCGCTTCGAGAATATGTTTCTCGAAGGTTGGGTGTATGTAACACCACCTTTTGACTTAGACAACTAGGATTACCTGAGGCCTAATTACCTTTATTTTATATTCACAGTGAAACTATTAATGATACACTTGAAATTTTAAGACGTATGAACCTTTATAAATGTTTAAATGTTATTTGAATGATCATGAGTATGATGCGATCTATTATGGGAATGTAAATTCTATGAATGTTTAAATATTATTTGAATGATGATGGATATGATGAGATCTATTATGAGAATGTAAATTCTATGAATGTGTAAATGTTATTTGAATGATGATGGATATGATGCAAGCTATTATTAAAATGAAAATTTTATGAACGAGTAACGTCAATTGAATTATGTGGATATTATGAGATCTATTTCTAACTTGAAAACTTTGATGTTAAAGTTGTTGGTACGTGGATACCGAATTGAGATTATGGTTGTACACAATTACATGATGATAATGCATAGATATGTATGCGTTTGTGTTATAGACTAATATGTAGGCCAATGGGCTATGAAATAGCCAAGGGATAATGGTAATGAAAGTGGATGTTATGACCACCAACCAAGAAACAATATGGTATGAATATTTGTATGTGAAATTATATTGGTTTGAATGAATTACTATGATATGTGGACCAGTGCAGGATTTCAGGTGCTGAGACTGCCTAAAACTGAATAAACGATGACAAAATTCCCAGCAACACGTTGCCACTATATATTCCATTGTAGGGTGTGGACCCTAGTCCTATTAGGAGGGGTGGAGGCATTTCCCACCATGTATCCTCCGAAGCCTGGAGTCATGGGAGGACGATGTTATCTCACTCTCCCCTACACGTGTAATTATGACTGTCAGTTGCCTACTGGGGAAGCTTGGTCAAGATAGCGACACTTATGTTTACGGGTTCTATTTGGAGTTAGGTCAATATAGTTGATGCTYCAAGATATTCCAATAGAGGAAGGATAGGAATGGAAGATGAAAGTAAGTTAGGGAGGAAGGATGAATARAAATAGTTGAGAGTGTTTGGAGATTTGCCTTATGGTGGAATTTATTGTTTTTYCTTTTGAAAAGAATATATATATATATATATATATATATATATATATATATATATATTCATAATTACTTAACTAAACTACAATTKTCTAAATAAACATTGTTGAGCTAGATTATTGTTGAGCTAGAGAATTGGCTCCATTGGGTAGATCTCAAATTGCAAGGTGATGYTGCCATTTGGTGGAAATCRCTTGATTATAAGGAGATGATGACACTCTCCAATGAAGAATTTGAAAAAATATTGTTAKACAAGTGRTCTCATGGAAAAAATAAGGATAAAGAGAGAATCAAGAGTTTATTTTCACATGAAAAATCTATATTATAGGTTCATGGTTGTATTCATAAARAAAATATCATTGTTTCTATTAACCCTAGTTGCATGCATAATTTTATCAATGTTCARGTGGTTAATAGATTACAAGTTCCAATAAAGAATATTCAAAGCACACARGTTGAGGGTGAAAATGTTCAAATTTTTAAAGATTTGAAGATTACCATGGATAAATATGTGTTGCATTCAGATTTTAATGCTATGGATATGGATGAAGTGGATATTKTTTTGGGATATCCTTGTATAGAATCAGTGGTTACCATTAATATTAATGTGAAAAAGAAATTTTTAAAGTTGTGGTACAAGAAAAAGAAAATCGCATTGCAGGATGTGTCTCTTAGTAAGAAATATGGACCCGTGGAAGCTAGCAAAGAAGTTATTTACCAGCCTGAAGTTGAATCAGAGGCAGAGTCTACATAAGTATATGAAGAAAAACTACATTAAGGACATAATCAAGAAGCTAAGGAGGTCATTGACTCAAAGGCACAAAGTGTTTTAGATTTGAAAAAAAAAAGAACAAATTCCTCCAGTTGTTATATATCGCCATCCACATCATATAGAGACACAAAATACATCAAGGAAAGGGCATGTGTATCAACACATTTATGCACTAGCAGGGCACCATACAGAAAATCGATCAAGAGGTGCATGGAGGACTACTAGCACTATGGAAAGATCTCAAGATACAGAAACAATTCCATGGCAACCCCGACATGATACAGAGCAAGATCAAGGTGGAAAGGTAGTAGATAGACATCATGTTCGACTTCCACTGGGATGGATAGATGGTCGTACTTGGTACCAATTGGATACATTTCTTAGCCGATCATATTGTATGGTTTCTCCTCATGTTTCGAGGATGAAACATGTGAAGGGGGATGGAATGTAGTATACCTAGGGAGGTAATATGGGGTACCTAGGGAGGTACCCAATGGGAATGTAGTTATGTGTTATTAGTGGAAATCATTTAATATATGAGAATGTGGTAGCTCAATAGGAGGATCCCTCTCGAAGAGGCAAGTGAATAGGAGAGGATCCCTTCCATAATATGATCCATTGTACGGTGTTGCCCTACCTCAAGGGTTTGATAGTAATAAATGAGATTTTTCATACTGTTCATGTATATCTATTGTGATTATTTTGTATTCATTCTTTGGTGGTATCAAAGAACTTTCCTTGGCAAACATTGTGGGCAAATATTTTTTATTTTTGCAGATTTGTTTTCAGAGAAGAAAAAAGAGGGCCGCAACATTACAGAAATTTTCGGTATATTTCTGTGAAAAATTTGTAGATTTTTTTTTTATATTTGAGTTCCTCTCAGAAAAACACCCAAGTTGAAAAAAAAAATCATCTGAAACGGAGTCCGGGAAGTCAAGATATTGAAGTTTTAAAATCTGCAATTTTTCAGGGTTTTTTCCGCGAATGGCGGCGTCATTTTATTTATTTATTTTTGTAGCAGCTGGAGGCCAAATTTTTCCAAAAAAATTACAAATCTGAGTTCCTCTCACAACTTAAAAAAACAAATCATTCGAAACAGAGTCCAGGAAGTGGAGTTATGAGCATTTTAAATTCAACAGTTTTTTAGGGTTTTCCATAAAAAAACCGTGATTTTCTGTTGTAACTTATTGTTCTTTTTTTTGGGTTTTTTCATGACGGTTGTAGGACAGAAGAGTTCATAGGGTGCTCAAATGGATATTTCCTCTCAAACCCTCAAAGAAATTCTACAAATTATTAAAGCATTCAAATCCCATTTGTATGATACATTGGATGCTAGATTGCATGACCTTGCAGATGGCCTCAATGATAGTTTTCGTAGTATTCAAGATTCATTGGATAAGATGCAGGGGAGATTTATTATGGCGGACATCAGGGAAGAATATAATCAAGAAATATATGTTTGGTATAATTTTGAGGCCGATTTTGATGATTGGTATATGGATAGTTGTCATTTATGGGATGACAACCACTTTCATATTTTATTTGATGACTCTATTCCACCTTTTGTAGAGAGCATCGATGTGACAAATTGAGAGCCAATGATTATTACCAATGTCCACCCTACATATTCTACAGTGGTATTATTCCTTCCAGATTTTTCTACAACCCTTTTCCACTATGTGGATGGATATTCTTGTTTGGATCCACATGACAAGTGTCAGTATTTGGAGCATCAGTTTGAGTTGGTTATTGGGTTCCAAAATATTCCATGGGGAGTTCACATGAGCACTTGGACATGGGACCCAAGATTACAATGGTGGTTGATTGCTTCAACATGGTGGCTATCCTTTCTACATGGGACCTTGGTTCTCTAGTATTCTTCAGCATTATGGTCCACAATTATCCTTGGGACCCTGGTATATGGTTGTACATCAAGCGTTGAGGACAACGCTTTCATAAGGGGGATGGAATGTTAGGTAGCTAGAGAGGTAGTAGTGGGGGCCCAGAGGGCCCATAGTGATAATAGCGGAGGCCATTCAATGTAAGGTGGACTAGGTCCACTATATTATTAAATAAGGCCCACTATGGTAGTTAGATATAATAAATGGGTAGTTAGATATAATAAAAGTAAGAGGACTTCTTAGAAGGTTCTACTTCTAGAATATCCCTCCTCTAGAATGTTCTTAGGTGATGGTAACACTATATAAAGAGGTTCAAGCAATGTAATGGGATATGAAGATAATTATTGTCTTTGGAGCGGTAGCTCAATAGGAGGATGCCCCCTCGAAGAGGCAAGTGAACAGGAGATGATCCCTTCCATAATATGATCCATTGTACGGTGTTTCCCTACCTCAAGGGTTTGATAGTAATAAAGGAGATTTTGCATATTGTTTGTGTATATTTTTTGTGCTACTTTTGTATTCAATCTTTGGTTCTTAACAACTACTTTTGAGCAAGCAAAATACTAGCAGGTATGGAGAGAGGCCTTACAGGAGGAGTATGATTCCATCATGTAGAATGATGTGTGGGAGGTGGTTCCTAGGCCAAAGGGGAAGTTAGTGGTGATTTTCAGGTGGTTGTAAAAGAATAAGTATGTTGCAGATGACAACATTGAGAAAAAAAAAGGCTTGATTTGTGGAGAGAGGATTTTCTCAGGTTGAGGGGATTGACTATGATGAGACATTCACACTAGTTGCGAGATATAATTCCATCACGATTATTATGTCCATTGTAGCAAAGATGGATTGGAATATCCATCAGATGGATGTGAAGAAAACATTTCTGAATGATGTTTTAGAGGAGGAGGTATACATTGAGAAACCACAAGGGTTCGAGGTGTTTGGGAGAGAGTCCCACGTGTGCCTCTTGAAAAAGGAATTTTATGGTCTGAAGCAAGCTCCACGAGCTTGGTATTCCAGGATTGACTCTTACTTGTTGTAGATGGGCTTTGAGAAGAGTGAGGTGAATCCAAATCTCTACTAATTTTTTTGTGGATAGGATACTCTCATTCTTATCCTATATGTTGATTACTTGTTTATCACTAGAGGGGAGGAGATCATAGTTGATAGCAAGAGGGGTACTACTTCAGATTTTGAGATGAAGGACATAGGAATGATGCACTATTTATTGGGCATGGAGGTTTGACAGGAGGATGGGAACGTATTTTTGGGGTAGGGGAAGTATGCAACATATATTCTGAGAAGATTTCAGATGGAGGATTTCAAACCCATGTCGACACCTATGGTCACAAAGTAGAAGAAGATTAGTGCTTCTGAGTTCGAGTTGGTAGATGTCAAGAGATATTGTCATTTGACTGGTTCATTGATTTATCTAGTCAATGTTATCTCCTATCCTAGGGATAACTAAGGATATTATGTCTTGAGCCCCACAAGTCCTAGACATGGAGTACCAAGATCCATAAGACTTGAGATTGGCCCAGGAGGGCCCATATTTTCTTCATTGCATCCCATCTATCAGTAGCAACAACATCCATCCCACCTGCCTGGTCCTAAAGTAACAATGGGTCTTGCTCCATGAGGTAATGACTGTAGGTATCATGTTATGTGTCACTTTAATTTTCGAAGCATTTGAATATGTTGCACTGAACTCTCCTTTATTTCATAACATTTTCCTGGAAATTATGCTCTTTAACTTGTTCATACCTGGGGGGGGGTGAAACAATGCCCTAGTAAGTTGGTTCCCTTTAGGATGAGTTTCCATTGGGTGGGTATATGAAATTTCATCATCCATTTTTCACCATTATCCCTCTCATCTTCCCCTACCTTGGTTCAGGCATCGGTTTTACCACACTAGGAAGGGTTGTAACTGACCTTATGGGAAGAAGAGGCTAAAGACCCAGAGGGTAAAAGTAGTTGGAAATAGTTAAAAGACAAAATAAAACCTTTGAGATTATTTGCCCATGGATTCCCAAGAAAGTGATAAAAGGTTTCTCAGTAAAGAAAAGGGGACCTGTAAGATAAAATAAAACTCAAGGTCTAGTTGGTGAATGGGAGGTCTCATCATGAGCTGGCCTATTAAGTCCATAGGCATGTAGAGGTATGACATTACTATCTATCTAGTCACCAAACTAGGGTAGTGGCTCTTGGTGGCATAGCCAAGAGAAAGGGGGTCTCATCACGATCCATCATTCTCATTTCTATGAAGTGTGTGTGGGTAACATTGCCACCACTGGTCACCACGCCAGGACAGTGTCCCCCAACTATTCTCTTGAAAAGAAAATAAAAATAAGAAAATAATAAAAGGAGTTGAATGGACTAGGAAACAATGGAATACATGACAAGGTGCAACTCACCCTCTATAGAGGCACCCATAGGAAATATCTACATTTCCCTGTTATCACTACACCCTTTGCCCCAATATTCCCCTTGAACCATTTCACACACTTACATGACCTATATTGGTCTTCACTTGGGAAACACCCCAAAATTGAGAAGGATTATCCCAATAGGACATCATGAAACCCTCTCCAAACTTGAATTGTTAAACTGCATAATGTCTTTGAGCATTTTTCTAGGTAAAGGGGGGTTTGATACACATGTTTGGGCAATTTTATTATTGGATGTGATTGACATTTCTATGATCCCTGTGAATTATGAGCCCATGGAGGGCATACGTGTTATTTCTACATGACCATGCCTGGTGGACAGGTACATATGGGGAGATGATTAGCTCAAACCTCCATGGGGCTGAAAGCCTAGCAGATGGATGTTATGACCCCAACCAGGGGCAGAGAGACACCAGAGGATGGCACCAGGAGGAAAGAAGGGTGTTTTCCCTAAGACACTCTGGAAGGCCTAGACCCATGGGGGTATTTCTCTTTCACCATGGCATTGGCCCTTGAAGGCCCCTGACATCATCATGTTGACCCTTGACATCATCCAGTTAGGGTTTGGCATTTATGAGGATGGTTTGATGCTAGTTGGCACATGTGGTAGCATTTGAGGCCTTTGGAGTCCAATCGTTTTGGATTTGATGGCTAGTGTTCCATATTTGGGGTCTAATGTCACCCTAGAAGGGCATGACGTCATCTCTAAAAATTAAATTAGGGTTTTAATTATTGAATTTATGTAAAACTGGATTTTTGATGTAATTTGGCCATGTCGGCCTTTTATGACCTAAAATATAATTAAAGGTCATTGATATTGTATAAATAAGAGATAAAACTCTCATTTTTTCAGCATTCACTCATCACACAAGTGGTGGTCTAAAATTTGTCCCTCTTTAAGGGTTATTGACTTAAATCTAGTGGTGCGTACTTCTTGGAGGAGGCATTTCTTGGTGTATTTTGGAAAATTTTCATGTGGAGGATATTCAACTAGGGTTTATGCTTGATTATTCTTGGTGAATTAAGTGCAAAATATGAATTTATTTATTGTGAATGAATTATTATGGTTAATTTACTTGTTTCATGTCTAAGATTATGAAATTGCTTGAAACTGTAGGAGAAAGACATATGTTACTATATGTTTCTCTATAGTCTTCCATGTGATGAAATTTCTTGAAAAGAACCCATATTGAAGTAGATACTAGAGCCCTACCATTTTATCACTCTAGTAACCCTAATTCCTTTCCCATTGCATATTTTATTACAATTTGTTCAAGGAAAAGAGAAATCGCTAGGGCCTAACCTTTGTTACTTTCTAGCAATTATATCTAGGAGTTGGATTTTTGAGGCCTTGGGATACCAACACATTTCTTATCCTATCCATCCATTTGACATAAAATTATCATTGCTATTTTTCCTCTGAGATTTGTTTATTCCATTATCGACTCCATTACCCTAGAAAGGCACTAGTCTACCATCTACAAGTGTTGATTGGTCAAACCAACACTCAAACCTTTATCCTTTAAGATTTTACTAACATTTTCTAACCCTAAACTAGAATAACTCCTTAGCTAACTTGATGTTGATGCAAAACATTGCTACATCCATACAAACATACATT
>ML867197.1:2589-13696 GCA_009831015.1 Picea engelmannii
AGTATATACCTGAAGGAATGATGTTGAGAGATGATGGATCAAGTACCTGCACACATAACAACCAAATACCCAAAGTGAACAATATCTGAAGATAATACCAAATATGAACATGTATTAGATAAATGTGACAATGCGCGTGTGTACCTAGCGATGATGTGAAAAAAAAAGGCACCCCGGGGGCTCAGGATGAAAAGTGGCCCAGGGACAGCCATGATGTAGGTGGCGGGATGCTGATCCCGTGGCTGAAGACGATTCGAAAAATGGACACCGTGGGCTTCCGGAATGGTGAGTGGAAGTTTGGTAAAAACCCTATATATAGCTGTAGGGCCCACATTGTCACCTCATTTGTACCTGCTGCTACAGTGAGTTCCAGAGTAGATCCAGAGGAGATTGAGTGATTCTGAGAGCACGAGGCATCTGTTTCCCGGCGTGTGAGTTTCAGGTTAGTGGTCTGAACATCCTGCATAGCTATAGGTTTCCAATTTTTGGGCAGGGTAGGTACGGGGGGTCGTACGGGGGTTTTAGGGGGTTTTTGGGTAGAGGGTGGGCCCACATGCGCGGGCGACTCAGTGGAAGGCGCGCATGAGTGCGCGCCTGTACCTTGAATAAGTGCGTATGTGTGCGCGTGGGTAGGAAATTAAGGCGCGCCTGTGAGTCGGACAGGCGCGCATGAGTGCGCGCCTGTGGGACGAACAGGCGCTCTCACGAGCGCGCCTGTGGGTATGACAGGCGCGCCCTAGAGCACGCCTGTATTGTGAACAGGCGCGCGCGCATGCGTGCCTGTATAGTGAACAGGTATGCATGTGCGCGCGTCTGTGGGTGGTAAAACTGCGCCTTTGAGGCAAGGTTTCAGGGTGAAAAATTAGCTCATTTTGATGTATTGGATAATTTCCTAATGTAATATAGGACTCTGGGTTGTGTGCAGGCGGTGATCAGTGACCATGGATGTGCGGTGGCACGAGCGGGACTAGGTCCCGCTGCGGGAGGCTGTGGTCCGTGCGAGGCCTGCAGTTCGAGCTTCTTTAGCAGCCAGTGGGTTGCTAAAGTTCTTTGAGTGCCCTTTGATACGGGCCCAGGAGTATTTGCTCCAGTTATTGATCGAGATGTGGAGCCCTGAGCAACACTGCTTCCTCATGCGAGGAGAGCAGATTACCTTCACTGCGGTGGAGGACATTTATTTCTTGACTGGGCTCCCCTTCCGGGGAACACCGTTGCTGGCAGATCCCGTACTGCCGAGAGATACGCCTCTGCAGGAGGTCATCGAGTGATACTGCTTAGGCGAGCACTATATGACTGGGTCATTAGTGCGCATTAGTGGGATAGATGCCCTATTGCATCGTTGCGTGGAAGCGATGATAGTTCGGGTGTACGGGACCCGAGCGCCCCACCGGATTAGTGGTGGCAAGCTGATGTTGATGGAGAGGGTGGTGGTGGGCCGTGAGCGGTTTTCCTAGGGTCTGACCCTTCATGCGCAGATGATTGCGCAGCTGGACCGTTGTCGGTCCACAGGTAGAGGGGAGTTCGCTTTTGGCTCCATCCTTGTGGCTTTCTTTTTGGAGAGGGTGCCGATGTTGCGCCCGAGGGTGCTGCTAGAGGTACCAGGGGTATGAGAGCCGCGCTTGAGGCGGTGGTCACAGATTTTGGTTCGCCACGGCGGTGGCGAAGGTGGACATTACTTCATTGAGGAGGCAGCTCAGATACAACGACAAATGCCGTAGTTTATACTCTAGTTCCCCTATACTGGGGTGGACTTCCGGGGGGACCCGGATATGGTACTACCTCCTGGGGGGGTTTTTGACCACAGAGGTATGTTGTGTATTTGTATGTTGTGATTTATGTTGTGATTTTGATATACCAGTGCATATGTTTGATGTATAGACACTGATACCATTTGTTGTTGCTTGTTTGGTGCATGTGCAGATTTGTCACCTCGCGGGCGTGAGGTGGAGTTGTTCAGAGCGCCAGCGCAGCGAGAGCAGGAGAGACCGCTGCATGCAGGGAGGCTTCCGAGGGATGAGGCTGCTGGGGGACCAGCAAGGCCCGAGAGACCGGCGCAGAGGCACCGCTTTGATGACCCTGGTGCGGGGCCATCTCATGCTCCTCCGGCGGCAGCCGGAGTAGATGATGATGATATAGTCCATCGGTTTGAGACGGTGTTTCGAGACATGCCTGAGGGCATGTGGATCCGTATCCAGGATGAGGAGTTCCTGGAGAAGTGCATCGGGTTATCGCCACCATGGCAGTCGATCATGCGGCGAGCAGCTGTGCTCGCCGCCATGACTAGTGGACGCCTGCCGCCGGGGCAGGAGGGTCCTGCGGGTGCTCCACCACCACCGCCTGGGGCAGGTCGGGGTGGGCCACCACCTCCTCCGGAGGGAGGGGCGGCTGGGGGTGCATTAGAGGCACCCTGATTGTATGATGTATTTTTGTATACCTTTTGATTATATAGGCTGGTGAGCCGATTTTTGTACCGTTATGCGGCACGGGCCGGTGGGTCGACGTATTTTTGTTGTATGTAAACATTTGGATGGCCTGAGAGGCCCACGTATATATATATGAGTATACATTTTTTTTGAGATCCAAATGATGTTTACATGTGTTTTTTGTTTTGATGATGATGATGTCTATTTTTATTATATGCTGTGACAGGATGTACGAGCTATTTATGTATGTGTAGCTTGATGTGATATATGCCAATCTAACACCATGTTAGCTATTTCATCTATTGTTTGATTGAATTCTCTTGGAATATGTGTAAATGTAATGGAATCAAAATGTCGAGATAATAATCTAACCTGTAGGTATTTGCGAAAGAGGCATGGATCGCGTACACGGTACACATTGTTGAGCTGGAGGACGACTAGCTGAGAGTCGAGGAAAATGCTAAGGTGACGAATATGATGATGTTGGGCGTTGGTCAGGAGGCCAATGACAGCAGTGTATTCGGCTTGGTTGTTAGTTGCTAGTCCCAAACATATGCCGCTTGAATGTAGCATTTCATGTGATGGGGTGTAGAGAGCCCAAGCAGCCGAAGCGAGATTTTGTGTCCAACGGATGGCGCCATCGGCGTAACCAATGTGGTAAGCTGGTGGAGGAGTCATCTGTCAAAGAGCACAAAGGATAGTTTAGACGAGAGGGTAGGAAAAAAAAAAGATTAAAAACACTAAACAAGAAAAAGTAACCTAAAGTAGCATGACTACTTCTAAGCATAAAATTTCTTGAGGTATAACCCATTGATGGGTTCCTTGAGTGAGAGGCCTTCAAGGGAGGCCAGGATGTATGCGCCTTTGGTGAGGAAATGTTGGATGATGTAAGGGCCATGCCAAAGTGATTCGAATTTTCCGTGGCCAAAGGTATCGTGAGTGATATCATAGGCGAGGACAAGGTCGCCTTCGCGAAATGATTGAAGGTTGACATGGTGATCAAAGGTAGCCTTGGATCATTTTTTAGCTGCCTCGTTGTTCTGTAAGGAGGATCGACGATCCTCATCTAGAGACTCCAAGTTCAGCAAGCGCTACTCCATTGGAGCAGTGTCAGGTAAAAGCTCGATTGTGGTGCGAAGGGTGGGAATTTCGCACTCGATGGGAAGAGTTTCCTCGACCCCATGGACTAAATGAAATGACGTAAAACCATTGGCGGTCTTGACTGCCGTTCGATAAGCCCATAGCACGGAAAATAACATATGATGCCAATTGGATTTGTGTTTATTAACCGTGCATTGTAACATGGTCTTGAGGACTTTGTTCACTGCCTCGACCTGTCCGTTTGAATGGGGGTAATATGGTGAGGCAAACTCATGAGAAAAGCCTAACCGAGATGAGAGTTCGACGAAGATCTCGTTCTCGAAGTGTTTCCCATGGTCGGAAACAAGTTGGAGTGGTATGCCAAAACGTGATATGACGTGATTAAAGAAAAAACGTGCTGCAGTGTCAGCGGTGTTGTTGAAAGTGGGCATGGCTTCGGCCCATTTGGTGAAGTAATCGACGGCGACCACAATGTATTTGTGACCATTGCTGGAGGGGGGATTACAAGTCATAAAGTCAATGCCCCACTTACAGAAGGGGCCTGCAGTGATGACCTTGACAAGGTTAGACATAAGTCTGGACCACATGCCAATGTTATAGTTGGTTTAGCACAAGCAAAGCCAAATGATCAGCTGTCAAATCAATTGCAACAATTTTTGATACAACAGACAACGACCAGCCAGACCTCCAGTTCGGCTGCTCCCCCTACCCAAACGTCATATGTACATAGTGTGCAGTTGATGAACCTGAAGGCCAACCAACAGCCTAACAGAAAGAAAAAACAACGAAACAAGAGGGGTAAGGGGCATAATAAACCTAACAACAATGATGGCAGGGAAAACACAAAGAAGAGAAAGTCAAAGTATATGTGTAACCTTTGCAGGGAAGACCATCCGACTCACCTATTCCCTTGGCTTGCAGAGGCCCAGAAGTTATTGGCACAACAACAACCTTCTGTGTTAATGAACCCATTTCCACATGGGAAAAATATGACTCAAGCCTCTTCGAGCACGGATGGGGGTAGTCAGGGACCCCCTCCATCTTCTAGTAATCCCTTAGCCATGACCGTTTATATGATGAAAGGTGATGCTTACATAGAAACCAGGGCAGACGATTACAGAATGATGAAAACTGCTAAAAAGGGTAAGGAAGTCGTAAACCCATTTGTTCCTCTCCAGATTGAGAATATGATGGGAGAAAAAATGACATGCATCTCGGAAGGGGTATTCAAGAAAGCTTCACATAATTGCTCTGTGGTGGAGGATTTGTCACAAACCCCTTGCGCAATGTCTGCTTTGGAGGTCCTCCAGAGCTACCCTTTGTAGAGAAAGTGTTGGGTATGTGTTATATTCTTTGCATGTGTGTGTGTGGGTGCGTCAGATATGAAAACTGCGTATGACGATCCGTCGTAGTTTACTAAAAATAATCCCAGTTTTAGGGATTAGGGTTTTTGTATCTACGAAATACCTAAAAACATTGTATATATTGTATAGTGAATGGTGAAATTTGATATAATGAATATAAGAAAGGTTTTCCCGGTTGATGGTTTCCTGTATAAATCTGTGTACTATGTGAATGATCCATTGATTAAATTCTGTTTTGCTTAAGAATATATATGCATTTCTTTACTTCACAAGTTTAAAACTTACAGAAAGGCTTTGTTGTTCGCTTTGGGATTTGCTAAGACCTGTAATCTAGGAACGATCATGCTTGATACGACTGACTTGAAACCTCGTCTCCCTTACCACGTTGCATTTCAGATAGTAGTGGCTCACACCACAAAATATTTTACTCAGAATTTTTACGTATGGTGGTTGATGAGGGTGCCTCGACTTGCGTGATGTCGTTAGCGTGTTGGAAGGACATTGGACAACCCATTTTTTCTCCGTCACCTAATCTTCTTACTTCTTTCGATGGTCGTTCTTTCAGACCACATGGAATCATCCCTTCTTTCCCCATGTAGTTAAGAGGGAAGACCGTGTGCGTCGAATTTGAAGTGGTTGATGCACCTCTCGACTAAAACTTGTTGTTAGGAAGGAGTTGGACCTATGCAATGCATGCAATGGTTTCCACAGTTTTTTGTCTCTTATTGTTTCCACATGAGGGACAAATCGTAACCATTGACTAGTTGTCCTTCTCCCGGCCTAACCCTTCATCAGGGGCATCCACAATCCTGATGATTGATAAACCTCAACCCAACATTGTCAATGTGGGGGTTGGTTTGTGCCCACCTCTAATGGGTACTTTCGATTACCCAACTCCTTCCGGTGATGTCAAGTTCATATCGACTTTCCTCGACCAGCCTAGGGCTCAAATATTTCAAGTGTTGTCGTTCGGTATGAATTACTTTAATGATTCATGGAATCTTCCTTCCCCATTAGATTCGAAGGAAGGGACATGGAATCCTGGCATGGCCATGCCCTTATCCATGGAAAAAGTTGTGTACAGTATTGTCCAACAAGCTTTGACCGACCCCGATCTGACTCCCGCACATGATTTAGATCCAGTTCTCAAGCCTATTTGGGCTCAAGGTTCCCTCGCCACTAACGATTCTTTAGACTTGGTATTTCCCTTTGACGAGGAAATCTTAGAGGCATTGACTGGTTCAGACAGACACTGGGATGATCTCCATCATAGATCTTATTTCCTCCTAGAGTTAAGAAGAATAGAGGCAGGTGAGTTCATGTTGACTATGACTGTATATAGGTCTTGTACTGTTAATCCTCTGGCTACGCACGTGGTTTATGCTAAGGGTAACATGGAAAATATTGCTGAAATGATACCTATTGACATCTACAGAACCCCTGGCGTCGTGGAGAATGTATTTGTCGAAGTGGACTATTGCGCTGAGGATATTTAGATCTATACATATTTATTTAAGGAATTCCACGACGTTTTTGCCTGGTCTTACGAGGATAACAACTTATCCTGATGTGAAGCCGGTCTGACAGAAGCTTTGTCCGGTGAATCCTCAGAAAGCGACAACTATTAAGGCTGAAGTAGAGAAACTGATCAAAGATGGTTTCATATACCCCGTTCAATTGACGCAATGGGTGTCAAATCCTGTTCTGGTCAACAAAACTCAGGGTACGATTCACGTGTGTATGGAATTCCATGATTTGAATAAGGCCTTTCAAAAGGATAATTTCCCCACCCCATTCATTGATCATATTGTCGATGAAAGCGCAGGATGTGAGGTCTTTTCTTTCATGGATGGTTTTTCGGGATACAACCAGATACAAATTAATCCCGAAGACCAGGATGAAACAACTTTTATCTGTCCATGGGGCACATTTGCTTATCATAAGATGTCGTTTGGACTAAATAATGCTGGATCCACTTTTCAGCGAGCCATTTATTTTTCTTTCCATGAACTTAGACATATAGTTGAGGCTTATCTCGATGATTTAGCATCATGATCTTGTAAGAGAGTTGATCATCCCACGCACCTATGACTAATATTTGAACGATGTTGCTCCTATCAGATTCGCTTGAATCCTAACAAGTACAGTTTTTGTGTGACGTCGGGTCATCTTCTAGGTTTCATAGTTTCAAAAACAAGGATCATGGTCGATCCTCTAAAGGTTGAGGTGATAGTTCAGTTGCCTCCCTCATGAACAGTCCCTCAACATCAAAGATTACAGGGTAAAGCGAACTTTATTTGATGTTTTATTGCAAAATATGCCGAGATCACTAAAGGGTTCATGTTTTTATTGAAAAAGGGAGTCCCTTTCTATTGGGATGAAGCCACTCAACGCTCTTTCGAAGAATTTAAATGCGCCCTCATGTATGCCCCTTTGCTCTGATCTCCCAATTATAATATTTTTTTTTTATTGTATTTGGCCATCGCAGAGTCGACCATCGGTATGGTCTTGGTTCAAGAGGATGATCTGCTTGAAGAGCATGTGGTTTATTACTTGATCCTAGGCCTGGTTGGACCATAAATCAACTACTCCCATGTTGAGAAGCTTGTGTTGGCAGTAGTACATGCTGTCCAGTGGTTCCGCCATTGTATCCTTCTTCGTAAGACCACTGTCATTGAAATTTTGAATCCGTTTCAATATGTGTTGACACGACACGTCATCGATGAAAATATCAGTAGATGGATTGTTATCCTCCATGAATTTGACTTGGATTTTGTTTCTGCGAAATCCAAAAATTCACTGGTCTTTGTGGAACTTATCTCAAAACTTCTAGTCGAGTCAGGTGATGTTACACCCGAAGAATCACTTATTAAAGGATATCTCTTTTTGATCACATCTTCGGACCCCTGGTATGGACATATACTAGTCTATCTCTCGAATTTGAAGTGCCCCGCCTCTTCTTCTCGCGATGAGCGTTGACGTATACGCCATCAGGCATGAAACTATCTCATCCTTGATGAGACTTTGTATCGCTGAGGTGTATATTGCATTCTTTGCACTACCTTATTGATGAATAAGAGAAACTTGTTCTTAACGAATGCCACACTGGAGCATGTGGTGGTCATTTTTCTGGATTGGCAACAAGCCAAAATATTCTACGAGTCGGTTACTTTTGGCCGACGTTAATCAAGGATTGCGTTGAATTGGTCAAGAAGTGCCACCCATGTCAGATCTTCTCTCGGAAGATGAGGGCACATCCCACTCCCATGTTTCCCATCATTACTTTTGGTCCCTTCGCCAAGTGGGATATTGATTTTACTACATGCCACCCGACCTCATCCAGGGGGCATCACTATATCATCGTAGCGGTAGACTACTTCACAAAGTGGGTCGAGGCTATGCCAACAATTAACAATGATGGTGAAACAACGTCTCTCTTCATTTTTAACCATATTATAGCAAGGTTCGACATCCTGAAGGAGATTGTCACTGACCATGGTAGTCACTTCCAGAGCATAATGATGTCCGAGTTCACATAAAATCTTGGGTTGAGGCAAGAACATTAATCAGTACCCTACTAACCACAAGTGAATGGTCAGGTGGAGGCTGTGAATAAGTCCCTCAAGACTATTCTACAGTGAATGATCAAGTCTTCCAAGTCAAATTGGCATTTGATGTTGTACTCAGCGTTATGGGCCTACCGAACGTCTATAAAGATTGCCATCGGTTTCTCACATTTTCAACTCATTTATGGGCTGGAAGCAGTCTTGACTATAGAGTGCCAGATACCGTCTTTAAAGTTGGCAGTAAATTTATTTCCAGACACTTCATCGCTTGAGGAACACCTATTATATCTCGAGCAACTCGATGAGAAACACCATGATGTAGCCTTCACCAACGAGGCTCACAAGCAATGAGTCAAGTGTCAATATGATCGGTCCGTTCGTCCTCAAATTTTCTCTGAAGGCGACCTTGTCCTGGTCTACGAACAAGATAAGGATCCTTTGGGGGTAGGCAAGTTCAAACCCATGTGGTTCAGACCTTTCATAGTGAAATAGGTCTTAAAGAAGGGCACTTATTTGAGGGAAATTCTTTGGCAGAGCCTAGAAATGGGCTCTACCTCAATAAGTATTACTCGTAGGTTGGTCGCCTAGGTGACTTCTTGTAAATATGTATATTTTTTATACAGTTAGTTTTTTGTCTTTTTTTTTTTATGGACATGTCATTATTTATGTCATATTTTTCACTGTGGCAGATGTCAATTGAATAAGAGGTGTTCTTTGGGTTTGCGAATGACGCTAGTTGACACACTCAGAGGCTTTCTTCCACATCTTGGGTGATTTTCACTCCCCAAGGCCAGTTGCTATCTTCCGGAGGTATCTATCTAGGTGACGCCACAAACAATGTCTCCGAGTACAACATAGTGATAGATTTGCTTCGTGATGCTTTGTCACATGGTATCTCTCACCTTCGGGTATACTTAGATGATCAGTTGGTTGTGTCCCAGTTAAATGGAGTTTACCACGTTTATGATCCTACTTTACACTAACATTTCCTTAGGGTATGTCTCTTAGAACATTTTTTTGATTACATTATGTATATCCATGTTCCTAGGAGATTAAATCAAATAACAGATACTCTAGCTAATAACGTATTAGATTGGCATGTTTCACACACATAAAAAGAAGCAAACACATACACATGTACATACTTTTGTAAATAAATGGGATCCATAAGACATAAAAGATGTATATATATATATATATATCAAAAAGTATCAGAGTACATAGGTGGGTGTGAACGCCTCAAAAATAATAATCCAATATACATCATGGGGCTCATGCAACAAGGCTCACAAGAAATGATTCAAGTGTAAATATGATCGGTTCGTTCATCCTTGGATTTTCTCTGAAGGCGACCTTGTCCTAGTCTACGACCAAGATAAGGATCCCTTGGGGGCAGGCAAGTTCAAACCCATGTGGTTCAGACCTTTCATTGTGAAAGAGGTCTTAAATAAGGGTGCTTATTGTCTGGTTGAATTTTAGGGAAATGCTTTGGCGTAGCCTAGAAATGAGCTCTACCTCAAGAAGTATTACTTGTAGGTTGGTCTCCTTAGGTGACTTATTGTACATATGTATAGTTCTTATACAATTAGTTTTTGTCTTTTTTTTTTTTATGGACGTGTAATTATTTATGTCATCTTTCTCACTGTGGCATATGTCAAGTGAACCATAGGTGTTCATTGGGTTCGCGGAGGACGCTAGTTGACACACTCAGAGTCTTGCTTCTGAATCTTGGGTGATTTTCATGCCTCAAGGCCAATTTCTATCTTCTGGAGGTATTTGTCTAGCTGATGCCACAAATAATGTCACCAAGTACAACAGAATGATAGAGTTTCTTCATGACGCTTTGTCGCATGGTATCTCTCACCTCCGGGTTTACTTAGATTCACAACTGGTTGAGTCCCAGTTAAATGGGGTTTACCACATTTATGATTCTACTTTACTCCGATGATTCCTTAGGGTACGTCTCTTAGAACGTTGCTTTGATTACATTACGTATATCCATGTTCCTAGGAGATTAAATCAAATGACATATACTCTAGCTAATCAAGTATTAGATTGGAATATTGCACACACATAAAAATAAGCACACACATACACATGTACATACATTTGTAAAAATGTGATCCATAAGACATAAACAGTTTAAATACATATATATAAATATATCAAAAAGTGTCAGAGTACATCGGTGGGTGCAAATGCCTCAAAAATATATGTTTGGTATACATCATGGAGCTTATTCCCTAAAAAATATACAAAAGATTTCCCTTGACACTTAAGTGGTCCATCCTAGCTAAGCACGGGGCCTGTTGGCCCTGCCGTAGTGAACAATGACATTCTCCAAATGCTGGAAGAGTTGGACCCAAGTCTGTGGTACCCCAACTACGCAAGGATGCATTGATGGCGATAGATCCTCAATCTCAGCCATGGGAACTACACGAGTGAGCGCAGGGAGGTTCTTCTCCACCCGTCTCAAAACTCTCTCAGCCTCTCTAGTTGGAGGTCCCCTGCTGCTGCTGTTGGTCTGGTGGCTATTGCTGGTACTGTCTCTGGTCAAGGACACCACCTAGTCCTTGAGAAGTATGCTGGATGCATCGGTCCCACATCTATACATAACAGATACATAGTTGTCAGATACTCTAGTACACACACA
>ML867197.1:13833-23853 GCA_009831015.1 Picea engelmannii
TAAATAACGTTAAAAAAAACACGTACCCATCTCTCCTTGCTCCTCTCCAGGAGGTACAGGCATGTATGGATCCCTGGAAAAGTTGATTCCAGCATAGGGGTAGTCCTCTATCGCCAAAATCTGGCGTGCTCACCAATAAAAAAATGTGTCATCGAAGGTCTCTATGGTCCTTCCACCCCCTTGTTGTGGAAATAATGCTTCCCATCTACACATTGTTGGGAATGAGGCCACATGCCCCTGCACTGTCTCTCATGGACTAAGGCTGGGTACCCTCTCAAAGAAGAATAAGCATAGAATGGTACCAAACCCAAAGTTTTTGTTACTCCTCCCTCGATACTCTGTGAGATGCCTCTTCATGCATTCAAGCATGGTCATGATACAGTCGAATAATCATGCATTTAAACACTGCATCACACAATACATGTGCACCCGGGAGGCCTGATGTAAAGACGCAGATCCAGTGATCCGCCCAATAACAAAAAATATCACCTTAAGTGATAGGTTGGTAATCTTGTGAATTGGTACCTGATAACCTACTTTCTCAATGCCGGCCTTGCAATGCATTCCGATCAACTCGACGATGTTGTAGGGGCCATGGGGAAATGTACACATATTGACTGGTTCCCCTCTCCTCAAGAGGCCAGTCAGAAATTATATATCCTCATTCGTTGGATTCAATGACTGCCCCTCAAGCATAAATGCCTCAACATCAGGGTGCCAATAATCCACCAAGGCATTCAACAACCTGGGTTGTTCCCTCATGAGTGGACACTGGTAGAACTTCCATAACCCACATTGTTTCAATGCGGCGATAGAAATAGGGTACTCATCGACCAAGATATCAATCTACTCATGCTCCCTCTCTCCCCAGTGGACATACATCCTGTTACATGACAAGTTCAAGGAGGAGTTAACTCTTGCACATTTCATTTTTTCTATGCTTTTGAGGGTGTATGTGGGATGTCTTAGACACAGTCGCATATGCACGTGGGTAGATTGTTTTCTACCAACGGGCATACGTGGGTTTTCCTTAGACATCCCACATACATGTAGGGCCACCCTTTTTTAGGAGGGCGCTCCCCCCAAAAAACTAAAAGAAATGCATACTTTAAGTATGGAAA
Source organism: Picea engelmannii (assembly GCA_009831015.1). NCBI lineage: Eukaryota > Viridiplantae > Streptophyta > Pinopsida > Pinales > Pinaceae > Picea > Picea engelmannii. The sequence continues at coordinate 14,955 of ML867197.1, forward strand.
TGCAAGATGGATGAGTTTGTACTTACTTGGTTTGAGAGGTAGTTCGTTTCATCCTCTGAAGCTCCCAGAATCAACTCTTTTATAAAAGGAGTATTTTTCTCTTTTTGGTTAATTCTCAATTTGCAATGGTGAAAATGAGATGTCAACTTCTATTTATAGACTTTTTTGGCCCTTTTTGCCACTTTTTTGAACCCTTTTGTCATTTTTTCTGGCTTGAAAATCATTTAATGTGGTTCTTGAGTTTCTTTTTGGATGTCACGATGCACTTTTATTTTTGACTTGGTAATGTTTTTGGGATATGGGTCACTTTAAAAGGTCCTTTGGTAAAAGTCGTTTTTCCAACTTTTTGCATATAAGTTAGGATTCCACCTCCTGTTTCTGCATCTCGTTGTCTTTTTCTCTTTTCCATAGGATCGACCCCACCGAAGTGCGACACAGAACCATCATTGCTGCTTTAGAAGTGTCGTAACTAAGTGGTAGAGCCTACCTTTACATGGATTCCCTAGTTAGATCCTTATTGCATTTTTGGTGTCCATGCCGTCATTAATGACTTTAGGCTCGGGAGTCTTATTAGTCCTGTCCTGATTACGATATTGAGCCTCATATGTCTGATTTGTCATCACTCTTGGCCTCACCCTCGGGACTCCCAAAAATGAGCATACTTTGTTGACTTTCAAGATCGCTTTGAAATCCAAAAGCAACATCCAACGCGACTATATTTATGATTTTCAATCTTGTCAGGATTAACTAAGAAAAGTAACCTCTTAGAGTTTTCTTTAAGCCCTTTTTCAGACTATATAAACATGAAATATTTCTGAGTGATCTTGTTGTCCTTCACGCTCGCCAAACTAAAACTTGAAGGAACACCTTTCCAGAGGTAGTTTACCCATTTTTCAGTCCAGATGATCAATTTTACGAACAAAGGTATACTCTAGGAACTTAGGTCTGCTAGAAGAGTATTCTCAGGTATAAGTTAAACCCTTTTTCGGGCCCGAGGGACTAAATTTACGAAAAAGGAACCCCCATGGAGTCCATAGTTAAGCTCTTTTCAAACTCCTTAAAATTGAAAAGATCGCCGAGTGACCTTGTTATTTCACACTCGTTAAATTGGTCCAGAAGAACATACGCTACGGAGTCCATAGTTAAGCTCTTTTCAGACTCCTTAAAATTGAAAATATTGTCGAGTGACCTTGTTCCTTCACACTCGTTAAATTGGTACAGAAGAAGATCTACTGGGATGAGTTCACCACTTTTTATGGCCTGTATATTAAGGAGGAAAAAGGTACACCTCGGGAGATTCATCTCACCTGGAGATTTCTCCTCAGTAAATTTTATACTTTCTCGGGCTAAGGAGACTAAATCTAGAAAAAGGATGTGAGTCCATAGTTAAGCTCTTTTCGGACTCCTTAAAATTGAAAATATTTCCGAGTGACCTTGTCTGTGTCACACTTGTTAAAATCGTTCTGAATAGACATATTTTCGGTGCAATTTTACCCCTTTTTCAAACCAACTAGACTACCTTCAAAAAAGGTACCCCAGTGGAGTCTTCTTTTACGTTTTTTCAGACTCTCTAAAACGTGAAAAAACTACCGAGATTACCTTCTCTGGGCTCATGAAAAATACATTGAAGGGGGTTTCATCGTGTATTTCTAATCACAATTTCATCCCTGCATATTTGGCCTAATGATGGCTCCATTTTTCTATCAACTGAACCTTTGAAGCATGCCTTATACACAAGCCTTGTAGCACTTTGCCCCTGCAACCTGACACCTTGACCCATGGAGGAATTTTCCCCGAGTGTCCTTTTCCTGCACAAGTCTCCTTGCTCCAAGAATTAGTGTGTTCCTTATGCTTGGAACTAGTATGCTTGCGACACTCGTTCCTCCTTTGTAAAATAGAATTCTTTTATTCTTTTTCAAGCTCTTTAAAAATATTGAAAAAGACAAAAAAATAAAAATACCCCAAAAAGAGGACGAGAAATTCATATTCATTTTTGGTAGCACAATGAGTCACCCTTGGACAAAGCACATCCTTTTGTTTGTCATCAATATTTGGGATCTAATATGACCTTAGGAAGTTGTTCTTGTTACATAGAGTTGTGTCCTCCTCCATTTGGTTATTCTTCCAAACACATGGAGAGTTTACGTTGTCTCTTGCATCATGAACTTATGTCAATGTCATGCTGCATGAGTCTGATCATATTTTTGTGCTCTTGTCCAAGGGAATTTTCACCCAACCTGAGTCAACCTTTCTGCAGTTTTTCTCTTTCCCTCATTCCCGACCATCCCAAAAGTCCAATCGAGTCCTTGTTCGAAATCAATGAAGTTCTCTGCCTGATCTCCGAGATCCTCTTGTCCGTTCTCAACGAGTCATCGAAGACCTCTGGGTAGTGAAGTTGTACACTCATATTACACTCATACCTGAGTTTTGAAGATATTGAAGTTGTTTCTTTGGCTTTGAAGGCCTCATCGCTAGCCATCAGGCGTCGTTGTCTTCTTGAATATGGTTACTATACATGTATATATTTGATTTTGAGATGTAGATCCATTGTGTATTACTCACGACTACACTTTATATAGTTATATGACATGGATCTGCACTATATTTGATTGGAAGCCATGATTTGTTTCATCCCAAGCATGGGTATGCCCGCCTCAGAGAGAAAATTGTTATTTTTGCAGATGGCACCTCCTGAACTCTGGTCCCGAGCTCACTCGCTTCGTGCATTGGTGAAGATTTTGTAATGTATTTTGGCCATCAGATTCTCTTCTGACCTCACACATTAGGGGGAATATGTTATAACCCTAAATTTCTCCATACCTTCATACCTGACATTTGGCCCTCTTACCTGCAAATTTTTCCAAGCCATCACTAAGTAGCCCTTCTTAAAAAGTCAATTTTTGAAGATGTACATGCCCTGCACCACTACTGCCCGCGTACATACACTTTCTGCACTACTATAGCCCGTGTATGTGTTATACAACTGAGGGGGGGGGTGAATAAGTTGTTACTGTGCTTAAACAATTATACCCAATTTAAACTCATTATAGAACACTCAATAATGATCACAATAATTCAGGGAAGTAAGAAATAGAGTATTCAACATCAATCACACACATGAAGTATACAGAGACAAATATTCCCGAGGAAACCCATAAAGGGAGAAAACATCTTCTTCTTAATATGATAAGTAGTCTTTATTTTCTGTACATTATCATTCTTATGAGCATCAACTCTTTGTGAGGCTACCACCTCTATTTTAACAAGCTGCAAATTGTCAAGAGCACCAACTCTCTGGTTTCTATAGCACCCACTAGAAGGAAGCACCAACTCCCTGAGTGTTCCAACACCAACTAGATGGAAGCACCAACTTCTAGGCACACATGCACCAACCTGTATAACAGAGAACAATGGTTCTCCCTTGCACCACCCTACCACCCTGGTTTTTATGGTTGTAACTAGATGGAAGCTACAACTCCCTGTGTTCAAGCACCCACTTGAAACTCTGAGGACAATAGTCCTCCCTAACACCACCCTACCTCCCTGAGATATAAATATTTTCTTTCTGAAATTTACTACAATGATATAATATTTATCAATGGATTACTCGTCTCATCACTATTATGCTACATTGATCTACTTTGCCTGCATCAGTGTGTTCCTACTCGCATATTCTTGCACTTAAGTTCTCGCACAGTCTGCTATTTTCACCATTTCTGCTTTGTCCAGCTTATGTTCTTCATCTCTTCATCTTTCACGCTCTATTCCTACTATCTTCTTGATCACATACAATTCAAATTGTTTTACCAAGAAAAAACAACCTCTCTCTATCATGACAACTTTATTTTATTCATTCCCTCATCATATGTTTTTCTCCTAATCTCCAATGCCCATGTCAGGAATCTCAGAACTCTCAAGAGCCATGATTCCAACATCCTAGAGAAATGATTCCAATGTTCCAGAACAATGATTCAGTTAGTGTAATTGAATCGTAACTGATCAAGAAACCACGAAGTGAAACAACAACCCTTCGATCAGATTCGGTTTGATCAACACCGTTGGATTATAAACATAGAGGATATTTGATCCATAGGTCCTTGTGAAATTTACATGCGCGAACTAGCACTTGGCACAACATTCCTCTCCATATGACCACTGGTTGTGACCTTGGGCGATGGTCTCACATGATCACGTAATTGCGGGAACGAGCTCTCTTCTCATTTTCCCCATGTCACATGTGACCTCGGGCTACGTCCTTGCGTAAGTGAATGATTGCGGGTGCGTCCTGTTGGCATCAGAAGTCACTCCTCGATTGTAGCAGGAGTAGAGCCCAATGCCCATCAGTTTAAATGTCATGATTTGTTTGTAAAAGGGGATCAAATGGAAGTAAACTCAGAACAATATCGTTTTAACTCAGAAAACTAGGTTGGAACAACTAAGACAGGTGAGGTCTTGATCTAATTTAAGCCAATAATTTTGCATAGTGGTGAGTAAGTGGAGGGAAAAATAAAGGAAATAAAGTCTGCTCTGGACATCCGGTCTTCCAGCAGCCTTTAAAAAGGGGAAAATTCTCAAATATGAGATCCTCTCAGATCTGAGAAACTTCAAGAAAATTAAGATGTTGCAAAACTAATATAATCAAACATACATTATATAGTCATTACAACACCTGACTGGATCATCCATGCTCGGGCTCTTAAGATTCAGAGGAAAAAGGGGAGGAAGATGCTGGATTCCATTAAACAAGAAGTCTCAAATATCAATCTATAACCAGGGAACCAGAGGCCTCGTTAAAGCTTTACAATTAGGATCTTAGCTCTACCATCGATGCATACAAAAATACAAAAACTGAGTATATATACTCAGATAAATTCACCACCTTGGCAGCAGGAGGGTAGATGAGACATTAAAGTCCAAATTAGCATGTGCAGGATCCTCTGGTAAAACAAAGACATCAGATCGACATGGTTTCTTTAGGAAACCCTGCACATAGGATGATCTTGGGCAGACTGCCTGCCAGAACCTCCATGCCTTACATTTAAGGAGTGAGGTGAGGTTTCAACCACCTCCTCCTACCTTTATTTACCTCTAGCAGGGATCAGGATTGAGGCCGAGTTGAATTGGCACCTAGAGAACGTGACGACGCCTCCTGCAACTAAACCTGGTGCTTTGGCCCTTTGCGCAGCTCTTTCTATCACCCCAAGTGACCACGGGCCGTGACCCTGCACCTATCTTCAAAGGCGCTTTTCACATTTCGTGTTTCGAAGATTCCAGATGCAGTGGAGGAGTGACCCCCTATCTTTCAAAGTCCCAGTAGCCGAAATGACGAAACGACTAATCATTTCATGTTTCGACGATTCTAGATGCAGTGGAGGAGTGACCCCCTGTCTTTCAAAGTCCTGGTAGCTGAAGTGCCGAAACAGCTAATCTGCAATCAATGGCCGGATTTGATTTAATATGGACGGTCATGATGAACCTTAATGTATTTCGGGGATTCTCCCACCGAGATTTCTCGTTCCTTTGCTCTCAACCCCTGTATTTCAAAGTCCCTATAGCCAAAATGGCGACCAGACTTAATCGTACGCCACATATCCTTCAAGATTAACGGTTCCGATTCTTTCGGGGATTCTCCCACTGGGAGCTCCAAAATGCCTGAAATGTCGACTAGCTGCCACCTGTCCCCCTTCTTTAGGACCCACCTTTCCATATTACCTTGTGATATGACCGTAGGCCCGCACCCAAAGGCACCTTCACATTTCGTGTATCGTGGGTGGAAGGGAGCCGACCCTTGTATTTCAAAGTCCCGGTAGATGAAATGGCGACCGAACTTAATTAGGTGCCATGTGTCCAGACTGGATTGGATGACCACGATCATTTCTTGAATTTGGCCCCAAGGGATGAGCCCATGCACTAAACCTCATCAACTCCGTGGCTCTGGCTTACCCGATGACTGTTGATCTGCTCCATCAATGGATCTTCGCCGCTAAAAAGAAAAAAATACTCGCCTGCTTGATTTTTAACCCGAAAATAGAGATTTTATGCATGCTACACTTGGGCACTCATGAATGGGACCTTGGATAACTTCATTTGATGTGTCTTAAGCCCCATTTCGTCTATTTCTCACCAAGGACCCGAATCTAGAGAGAAGCACCCCCCTTGCAAGAATTAGCACTAACATTAGGCTCCATGGGGGATAGAGTCGTCCCTGTGATGCTCTAAGAACTCCTTCTGCAGTTCCAGTTGCCTTCTGTTGGGATATGGATTCGAGATCAAAACATATTGCTTAAAAAATACTTTCCTATAAGTGAAATAAAAAATAAACACACATGCTCCAAGGAGCTTATTTATGTACGGTCCTATACTAATAAATTCCTTTACATGGGGCTAGGTGAAAGAAAAATTCCACCATAGCCAATCAAGCAACTTCCTGAATAGAAGCTCCTTCCTTTTGTAGATGATCACAAACAGATGGTGTAACCATGACAACAAAACAATTACGCTCTTCAACTCCTCCTTACAGGTTGAAGTTTATATGAAATAGGGCGGCTCCAAATTGTGAAGGAAATACAACTCCATGTACTCCTTCACAGGCTCATAGGACCAGAGGCAAACTCCAAAAAATGGGCGACAAACATCGTCCTTTGCTACATAGTTGTTCACACATGGCTGAATATCTCTGGTAAGCATAGGATGGTGAAAGGCTAGTGTAGGATGATTGATCTCATGCAGTGGATGCTCACAGGCAGGCTCTGGACAAGAGGCAAACTGCTCCTCTTATTGCTCCTCTGGTTCTTCTTCTTGACTCTCCCAAAGGTCAGATTCATAATGGCCATAAAAAGGACCCATGGGAAAGCTCTTTTCCTCATCATGTTGCTCAAGAAGGATGATTTCCTCGCAATGTACTTCATTTTTGAACAGAGGAAAAGGCTTCGCAATCTTCTCTTTACTAGAATGATCATCAAAGCTGGGTGAGCACAAAACTCCCCCATCTTGTAAAAAAGGAATGATCTCCCGATCCTTCTTTTCAATCCCAAATGTAAATACATCATGGGAAATCTCATGAAGGAAAAGAGGACAATCCTCTTCCATAATGGATTCTTCATTTAAATCTGAGACAACATGCTCATTAGGGGCATAAACTAATGCCTCTACCACTATGAAATCTTCATAATCGCCCTCAGTAAAGATACCAAGAGAATCTTCTTCAAGGGATGGAAAATATTATGCACATCATTCAGCTTCCCACCTGTCTAGTTTGGTAGTGAGAGATTTTATCAGTTCCATAGCTCCACCCCAAGCATCTTCTTCAAGGGATGGAAAATACTCTGCACATCATTCAACTTCCCACCTGTCTAGTCTGGCAGTGAGAGATTTTATCAGTTCCATAACTCCGTCCCAAGAATATTCTCCCTCCTCGCAACCATCACTCTCATAACCTTGCTCTAATGCATATGAATGGGGATGAGAAAGGACTGATTTATGATCCAATTCATTAGGATCATCCTCACAACCTACGTAAGAAACAACTCTATCTTGTATACAGTTGTTGTATCCCTCACAACAGTATGAAAAAATAACTCAGAGGGATAAAGCTTCTGACAATGGGTAGTGAAAGCTGCATGAAATTCTACGAGTGAAGAAATGCTAGCAGGGGGTAAAGAATGATACCATTTATGAGCATCCCTTGCTAATGAGGACATGAACATTTTCATTAACACACCCTCCTGATGTATCTCCCATTGATGCACGCGTTCATGAAATTCTTCGAGATGTCGAGCAGGGTTGTCCTCTACATGCTCCCTAAATATAGGCAAATAATCATGCCATTCATCCAGAGAAGGGAAAAAATTGGGGAAACCAGGAATAATAGAAAAATTAAAAGGAGAATACCTCCGAGCAAGGATTTTTTCCATTTCGAACCAACAAAGTCGCCAATCAATCCTTGAATCATGGAGTCACCAGGTGAAATATTCACAGCTTTGAATGTGTTTGGTCTTTGTTCACCATAAAAGGCCAAATATTAACGTTGTGTCCTCCCAGGAAACTTCTCAGGCTGAGAAAGCAGTTGTTGAAACCTTAAAGAGAAATCTCCTCTAGGCCAGCTTTCAGGCTTGCTAAAGTAGCCACAGCCGAAACAGTGAAGTGGAAATAATGGAGTTGCCATAGTGGATTCGCCAGGTGCACAGTAGCAATCTTCAAGGGCTCTGACACCTAATGCACCTTCAGAATCAGAGGCTCAATGTTGTTCAATCCCAGGGAAAATTTTCAACTTCGTCCCCGGCAACGACGCCATAAATGTTGGCATCAAAAGTCACTCCTCGATTGCAGCAGGAGAAGAGCCCAATGCCCATCAGTTTAAATGTCACTATTTGTTTGTAAAAGGGGATCAAATGGAAGTAAACTCAGAACAATATCGTTTTAACTCAGAAAAATGGGTTGGAACAACTAAGACAGGTGAGGTCTTGATCTAATTTAAGCCAGTAATTTTTCATAGTGGTGAGTAAGTGGAGGGAAAAACAAAGGAAATAAAGTCTGCTCTGGACATTCGGTCTTCCAACAGCCTTTAAAAAGGGGAAAAGTCTCAAATATGAGATCCTCTCAGATCTGAGAAACTTCAAGAAAATTAAGATGCTGCAAAACTAATATAATCAAACATACATTATATAGTCATTACAACACCCGACTGGATCATCCATGCCTGAGCTCTTAAGATTCAGAGGAAAAAGGGGAGGAAGATGTTGGCTTCCATTAAATAAGAAGTCTCAAATATCAATCTATAACCAGGGAACCAGATGCCTCGTTAAAGCTTTACAATTCAGAGCTTAGCTCTACCATCGATGCATACAAAAATACAAAAACTAAGTATATATACTCATAGAAATTCGCCACCTTGGCAGCA
>ML867201.1:4164-20071 GCA_009831015.1 Picea engelmannii
ATATATGCACTGGTATTATTCCATCCATGGTTGGAAAATGGCTCTTTCCCTGATAAAATGATAACACTTTTTCATAACAAAGGCCTATGGATGTATTTGGAGAAATTGTTCTCAATTGGAACTAATGACAACTATGATCTATCATGTTTGAAGAATGATGAAGCCCTTGGGTTGATCATTCTTTACGTGGAACCAAACCTTGTTCATCACACAACAAAAAATAATAGTGAAAAATAGTTTTGGGATTCCTTTCACACCTTGTTTGGTACAATGAACACAACTCAAGTCAATAGACTTGAAACAGAGCTCTCCAACCTCAAGGTGGTGGATTTTACTATCATTTATGAGTACATTTCCAAGTTCAAGAACCTAAAAGTTGACATTCTTACAAGCAGTGGAAAAGGTAAAATAGACATTGAATATATCAATATTGTTCTTAACAATCTTTCTTCAACATTCAAAAAAAAATCTATCATTTATCATAGCATTCCTCTTTTTATTCCAATGCCTGCTTCGCCCACTTTGGATAATGTGTTTTCTAATCTCATCCAATACCAACATACCTTGAGGAACTTGAGGGAACTAACCCCCCCAAGAGCATGCCCACTCTAAGGCTACTACATTCTCATGTAAGCATGAGTCTCCAAGGGAAACTTCCACATTCTCAAATAAGAAGAGGCTTATATTCTCTTATTGCCAAAAGGAGGGACATACATTCAAAATTGTTTCTTATGCCTTCAAAAGATTGAAGATATTGTTCAACAAACCATTGGAAATAATACCCTCTTTGAAGACAAGGTTGGTAACTTTGCACATTTAGTTTTTCATCCTGCTCTATTCAACTTTTACTCAAGAATAGATTGTATATTCTAGGGTTACTAAACATATGAAGAAGCATTGACACCTCCTTTGATTATAGTGATCAGCATAAAGGTGAGTAGGTAACTAATTGCGATGACTCATCTCTCACAGTATTTGGTTGTGGTATACTTAAAATTGGTAGTGCTCAATACAAATATGTTCTCCATGTTCTAGGAAGGGAGTTGGGCCTTCTCTCCATCTATTGCATAACTAGCCCTAATAAAAAAGCAATTTTTTTGCAGGATAAATGGATTGTTAAAGACATAAATGACAGGTTCAAAGTTGTTGCTTCTAAATATTGTGATGAATCCAAACATATGTACAAGCCAAGGAATTTGTATCCACCTCTTGCTTCAAGTAATTTCATTGCAATGTTGGCCAATGCAAATTATGATAGTAATTTATACAAACTTTCATCTCAGTCACAAAAACTATGGATCCTTGAGGCACATGAGCCAACTCCATCTAGTTGAGGGTATTTCATAGATCAATCATACTAGTGGTGTTTGTGAGGGATATTTGATGGATAGGAACCATTGATATGTTGAGAAATGTAGCTCGAGCAGGAACTTCTTGTACAAGTTTAGTGTGGACATGCAAGAAGTGATTCGAGACATTTATTTTGTGATAACCTTGGAAATTTGATCACTAGTTATATCTTGTAATTTCACTTAAAAAATAAAATAAAAGTGAAGGTTTAATGTTTTGAAGCCAACTAGCCTTAGGAATCTAAATTAAATGTTCTAGAAGTTCTAGAACATTAGTGACTTAGATTAGGACTTAATCTTAGTCGTACATCTCATGATTGAGATAGGTGGAAGCTAGGATTGAGGAGGTTAGTTATCTTCTCTTAAAGAATAACTGGGACAAAATAGGAGAGGAAGAAAACACACATGAGAAGATAGCAGGAGAGATAGAAGAGGGTAGACTACATTCATGGAGAAGAAGAGGAGTGGATGTCTAAAGTGACCAACAAGTATATCAAACCATACATAAGCAAGAGAAGTCTTTAGAGATGCCTAGAGAAACATTATAAGAGTGTTTATGAGGTTCCTTGGGACTAACACAAATAACACAACTGAACTAGAGGCATTGGAAATTGGACTTCACATTGCCAGTGCTCAAAAATATGAGAGGTTGATTATGGAAGGAGATTCACTCATCCTAGTGAACACCCTTCAACACTTGTTCGATGGAACCAAACTAGAAAACTAACAAGCCATTGGTGTCTAATCATTGGATGGATATCCGTACTCCATTCCATTATTCAAATTCTAGTGATTATCCCTCTTAATGTCAGACATAAATCCAACCTTCTTGCAGACATATTAGCTAATGAGGAAGTAAGATATGAATCTCAAGGCCTAGATTTCATCAGGGAAAACATCACTCAAGAAAATTTAAAGGAGGATTGTACAAACATTCAAGAGTTAGACCTGGCACCCCCGTATTGGGTGTTATGGGAGCAAGAAATAGTTTAAGGAATTGATGTAGCAATGTAGGAATGAAATGATGCAGAGAAAGAGAAAGAGCAACAAGACCGCTTAGACATTTTTCATGTGGAATGCAGAAAAGTAGATGACGGAAGGGCAATTGGAAACTTGGCCCCACACTCTGCACTAGATGCGGCGATGTAGAAATATGGGAACTCAACCAAGGGCAGAAAGAGCAACAACACTCTTTTCGTTCTGCATTCTACATGTAGAATGTGGAAATGCAAATATACATGTATGGGAAGAACAACTTGGAATCTCAACACTGCACTTTGCATGTAAATTTTCAAACCCCACCCAGTTTCAAGTCTCGTTGATTTTTATCAATGTTTAATGCCCAACACACAGTTTTATGGCAGCCATAAATAAACAGCATGTAAACAACATTTCAGAACTGAAACATGAGTATTTTGAACAGCATGTAAACAACATTTCAGAACTGAAACATGAGTATTTTGAACAGCATTTAATTCAGAAATAAAATATATCAGCAGCACCACATTAATAAAATTAAATGCACAAAGATTTTTGGTCAAACTTGACCCTGGAAAAACCCACAAGGGGAAAACCAGTGAGAGAGGGATTTTTATTATTTTCAAACCTCTGAGAAAATTTCTTTTACAACATTCATAAATTTCAGAAATTTAAATACAGACTTATCTCAAAAACTGTTCCAAGCTTCCACTTAAAAATTTGAACCAAACTCCTTGAAATTCGTGCCAGAATTTATTGTACATATGCACATGTCAGCTCCTCGATTTTTCTGCCTCTTCTTGTTGTACGGATGCCTCAAAATTAGTACCAAATGTTGTAGCATAAATTCTAGACAATAAATGTTCTACGGTCGCCTAGGGAATCATGCCAATCACCCAGAAAACTCACACAGAATTCCTCCTCGATTTTTATGCAGTAAAAACAATAGTACAGCCTTCAAAATCCGTACGGTACGACCTCCTTAACTGTGATGTACCTTTCCTCGATTTATGTGCCAATGTTTAGTTGTACGACTTGCTCAAAATCCATACAGTACATCCTCCATTAATGTTGTACCTTTCCTCCTCGATTTTTGTGCCCAAGGTTGCCTTGGAATGCGTTCCCTAAGTTGCAAAAATGCTCCTGCTCAAGTCTGCTTGAATTTTCTCCCTTCTCATTCTCTCTCAAAAAAATGCGTCAACTACCCCCAAGGGGTGTGCCCTCCTTACCCTAATCAACTCAATGATGAGAAGGTGAAAGGTCATCTCATCCAATGGTTGAGATTAGACAAGAAGAATGGTGGAGATTAAATCACTTAAGTTACCCACTTTCCCTAAGTTCAAAAAGTCACTTTTAATTTACATGTCATAAATTAAATGACTAGGGTCCACTTTAGGCACTTTCTCACCCCTTAGGTGCCTAGGTGATGAGAAACACTTGCCTAGGTACTTATTAATTATTTTAACACTCCTTGTTACCGAGGAAGGTGTTACTCACCACTCCAATCTTGTCCCTGAAGAATACAAACTTGCCCTTGCACAAGGATTTGGTGAGTATGTCTGCAACATGCTCATCTGTAGATATGTATTGTAGCTCAACTACTCCTCTCTGAACATAATCCTGGATGAAGTGATATAGAATCTCAATGTTCTTAGACTTGTCATGAAAAAATGGATTCTTAGAGAGTTTAATACAACTTTGATTGTCACAGTAAATCATAGTGGGTCTCAACTTCACACCAAATAATCCCACCAGCAACTTACGAAGCCAAAGGGCCTCACAACTGGCCTGATTGGCAGCCATATACTCAGCCTCTACAGAACTCAAAGCCACTGACTTTTGCTTCCGATTGAACCAAGAAACCACTGCTGAGCCCAATCTGAAACAACATCCAAAAGTACTCTTCCTATCATTGACACATCATGCCCAATCTGAATCTGTATATCCCACCAATCGAACTTCATCCCCTCTCAGATAGTCCAGACCATAATCCATTATACCACAAAGATACCTTAGCACATGTTTTTCTACCACCCAATGCACTCTCCTAGGCTCCACCATGAACTGACTAAGAGTGTTGACAGAAAAACAAATATCTGGTCTGGTGTTGACCAAATACATCAATGAACCGATCATGTGATGATATAAAGTGGAAACAACCAACTGTGAATCGGAAGTATGAAGCGTCTTCCAGTTATTAATCATGGGTGTGGTCATGGGCCTACAATCCTCCTTCTGGAATCTCCTCAGAATGTCACAAGCATACTTCCCATGTCCCAGGAAGATGTGTCGAGGCTCCTGCCAAATTTCCAATCCCAAAAACTAATGCATCAGTCCAATATATGTCATCTCGAACTTTGAAGCAAGGCTCTTCTTCCAGCTAGTAATGAGTCTCTCATCCCCTGTAATGAAAATATAGCAAGAGTATGAGAGGATCCTTTCCAACCACAATGAAGTACAGGTTGGGATCCGCTCACTCTTCTCAAAGCCCAACTGCTACAAGTAGGCATCAATCCTAGAATAACAAGCTCTAGGAGCTTGTTTCAGCCCATACAATTCCTTCTTCAATCTGCACACATGAGACTCTCTCCCATGCACCTCAAATCCCAATGGTTTCTCAATGTACACCTTCTCATGTATGATACCATTCAAAAATGTGGTCTTCACATCCATCTGATGAATCTTCCAACCCATCTATGTTGCAATAGAGATCATTGCCCTGATCGAGGTATATCTAGAAACCAGAGCGAAGGTCTCATCATAGTCAACTCCCTCAACCTGTGAGAACCCTCAAGCCACAAAACGAGCTTTGTACTTCTCAATGCTGCCATTTGTAGCATACTTGAGTTTGTAGAGCCATCTAGAAGTCACCATTGACTTCCCCTCGAGTCTAGGAACAATATCCCAAACATCATTCTTCATGATGGAACTGTACTCTTCCATCATGGCCTCTCTCCAAACCTGTATGCCATCAGCCTCCTCAAAATTGGAAGGCTCGGAATCCTTGATGTTGCTCACCATCGCAATGTAGCTGCAAAATATCTCAAGAGGTTTACTCTCCCTCACATCCTGCTTGGGATTGCCCACTGAACCTTGTGCCTCTCTCAGAGTGTCCTGAAGACACTTGGACTTCCTCCTCTCTGAGTAAGTATCCCGTGGAGGGGACTCCCCCTGCTCAACCCCATCACCTGAAGACTGTGAACCTGAAGTAGAATCTGGAGAACTCGGTCCTAAAACTTGTGGACCAGTAACCTGTGCTCCTAACATATGTGGCCCTATAACCTGTGGACCAGTCATCACCGATGTTGGTGGACATGAACTCTGTGTCACTAAAGTCTGTTGTGGACTCACCTAGATCTGAGGTGATGACTGCTCACCCCTCTCAGTCCCTCGTGACTTCCTAAAGGCTCCATCCTCCTCAAATCTAAACTGTCTTCCTCAAGAAAGGAATGTATATGCGTAAATACTTTGAAGTCTTGCTATACCCAACAAAAATCCCCTTTTCTGCCATGGGTTCTAGATTTTTACTCTTTTCAGAAGGGACATGTGAATATGTAAGGCACCCAAAAATCCTAAAGTGCACAACATCAAGCTTTTTCCCAGAGAGAGCCTCCTCAGGAGTCTTATCCCCCAATGCTTTATGTGGACTCATGTTCTGTAGATAAACTGTAGTATAACATGCCTTGGCCCAAAGAAAAAGTGGTAGCCCATGATCATGCAACATGGCTCTCGCAGCCACAACTATGGCCATGTTCTTCCTCTCAGCAACCTCGTTCTGATGTGGATTGTAAGGAACAGTGTTGGCCCTTGAACAAGTTTTGGGAGTTTCTTGGTCATGTTGACCTATTTTGAGACTTCGATAGCCTGTCGAAGGAGGAGTGCAAGATGAAGCGGAGATCACGGGATCTCGGCCCCCTTTTGGGCCCCTTTTTGGTTCTTGGGAATATGTAACAGGAATGGCATGTCGGCCCATGGGTTTACCCATGTTTAGGCCTATTTTGTATGTATAAATAGAAGGATAGGCAATGAAAGAAGGAGAGAATAGTGCATCTATGTGATGTGAATGTATGCTAAGTGCGAGTAGAGTCTGTAAGTGATTTGTGCATGATTGTAAGAGACTTGCAAAGCTAAGTGCAGATCCTTATATAGCATATTGTGGAGAGCTTAGTGTTGTAACGCAAATCTTTTGTTCTGTGCAGAGTAAGGGTTTTGATGGCTTTGTGCTTGTAACTGATTGACTGAAGACAATAAAGAAGAAGAGTTGGTGGATGTAGCCCCAGGGTGGGGGTGAACCACGTAAACACTGTGTTATGTGATTTGTGCTTTGTCTTGATGTGTTCATGCTAAGTGTTATGATATGTTTAGATAGATATCTTTATGCTTTGTGCTTATCATATGTGAGAATGTTAGATCTGATCTAGATAGTCATGCTTAGTGCTTGATATGCTCATTCTGATTTATTTGTCTATGCTAAGTGCTTAAATATTGTAGATTAGTGTAAATGTTGTGAAGCTCTGTTTTATCAGCGAAGTGAATTGTGATTGCATATTGAGGAACTGACGGTGCTAAGTGATGTATTAAGTGTTATAATCACATATCTATGTCCCAACTAAGTTTGCAGACACCTGAGTCTTGCAACCACCCCTACCTCTACCTCAGGTGAGACTTCATCTGCTTCGCAGGTGTTGCCGAAAGGGCCAGTAGTTAGGGCTTTGTTGTAGCGTTGAACCCTAGGTCTACCCCTATGCCAACAAATGGTTTCGTTGTTGGGACCTGAAACTGTGATTGCTGGGAACTGAGAAAGAAGAAACTTAGTGCAAAGAGTTGACCTAGAATCTTTGTGCATAGATCTGTGCCCTAGTGCACAGTATTCTATTTGACTTATAAAGCTTTGTGTTAAAGAAAGAAAGTTAGATCTGAAAGAAAGAATCTCGATCTGAAGAAAAGAAGCAATATCTGAATGCTTGGCGCTCTAAGAAAGGTAAAAGTCAGAATTTCTAATTAAAAGAGGTAAGCTCTGCAAGCTCTGTGCTCCGATAAAGGTAAGAATAGTTAAAAGTTTTAGATCTGGAATCTTTGTGCTCTATAGAAGTAAGATAAGTGGAAATTTTTGTTTCTAGAATATGGATCTAGGTATGATTGATAGGATCTACCATAGCTTGAGAACTAGGGTAATAATAGATGAAAGAAGGTTTGATATGAGTAGATATGATAAGACTAGTGAAAGATATGTTATACCAATGCATAGAAAGAATGGTTGGACTAACAAATGGATGCAGGATCCTAGAAAGAATCTATTGCAGGTTAGCTCCTATGATCATAGTGTGCAGTACAGGAGAAGTTGGGGATCATTTAAAAGAAAAAGAGGATTAACCCTCTGTTACAGTTGCAGAAAATCGGGACATCTTGCTAAAGAATTCCTTGGGAGAAGACCTAGTTGTCTTTGTTGAAAAAATCTAGACCATGAAGTGTTGGATTGCCCCAGAATGATTGTTAAAATTGAAGGAATGAATCTGAATCAAGAAAAACCTAAGGTAGATTAAGAAACTAAGGCTATAGCAGAACCCCAAAAAGAATCAGAGAAGGTATTACTACAAATGAAAGAAACCTTGGATGACCACTGACATGTTAGATTATCAGAGATCTCTAAAGACAAGGAATGTCTTGAAGCAAGAATAGGAGACTTTGACATTGACTGTGTTCTAGATGAGGAAACACAAATGAATATCATGACAGAGAGAACTTGGGAAGCTATAGGAAGGTCTGCTATGATCCCTTCACTAGGAAGAATAAGGCTATTCAAAGGGAAATTGGTAACCCTGTGTGGGAGGCTCACTCAGATACCTATGACTGTCAATGGAACTTCGACGGAAGAATATTTTGAGATTATTCAATTTATTGAGAACCACGCATCGTTTACCATGTTAATAGGAAAACCTTGGATTGATAGAGATCAAGCCAGACAAAAAGAAAAAGAAGAATCTTTGGAACAGAAGAAGCAAGAGTTAAAAGATTTTATGACCAGAAGGATTGCACGCTTGATTGAAGAACAGAAGAGCAAATTGAAGATATTTAATGATAGTAACCCAGATGTCGAAGTTGAGAGAACACAAGAGAATCCATATAATATTGAATTACCTATCCCAGACAAAGAAGAAGTATTGTCCAGGAACCTTAGGGAAAAATATCAACAACGCAAAGTGACTAAGACCACAGAAGACGAGAATCAGAATGGAGAAAGAACTACCGAGATGAAGCTCACTAGAAAAAAGGCTCGAAAGTTAAGAAAGAATAGGACTAAGACTGAAAATTTACAGGAGGATCTAGAGGAGACCTCGCAGAAAGAAAAATCACAGAATTGGAGCTTCGTCGGGATATCAAAACAATGACACATGGCACTTCGCCATGGCGAAGCGATATAGCCATTGGAACCGATATATCTGTTCGACTCCCACTTCAAATGGGTAGAAAAGTAATAAAGGTTTGTCATCAGACCGTTGGGTCGCGCCATAATGGATCAAACAGGAGTTAATGGAGGCTCATACCCGTTGTAAGAAAACTATTGTCGAGTTACCTATTTACCCCGTCATGCCATGCACTGAGAACACTTTTGCTAATTGAGAATTTGAGCCTACAGACTAAGATGAGTTTATACAGTGATCATTGTTCTCTCACTCTCTATCTCATTACCGTGTCTAAGTTGTTCCCTGAACCCGCAAATTGTTTACCCCGAGTGCGTATGTCGTAAGCATTGAGCGCTGCAGAGAAAGTTGTTGAGGACTTTTTTATCGACTTTATGACTGAGAAATCCATGTCGATGTCTGAAGGTATCCAAGATTCATCCACAAGAACAGTGCAAGCGTCCCCATCCACTACTCATGGAGCTATATCGTCCTGTGAAAGGCGAACTAAGCACAAGAATGACTTAGCGAATGCTAAGCTGATTCTGAGCATTCTACCTGCCTATCTACCACCTCTGAGTGGCACAATAAACTGAGACAATGTGCCTAGAGACTTTGAATATGAATTGGTCACTGTGTACCTCCCGAAGGGGATACGTGAAGTGCGTGCAGACCAAGATAAGATCACAGCGTTGAAGTTTAGTGACTTAAACCTTAGCGACAGGAAGGTATACAACATGCTCGCCCCACACAAGTATCTGACCAAAACCAAGGGAAAGAACTTGAAGATCATACCCTAGTCATGGACCCATAACCTCACGCAGTCCACCCTCCTCAACGTTATGAAGATCCCACACTTCAGACGACACCAAGAAGTGAACGCATGCGTCAAGTTATTGTTGTCCTGCTACCATGGCGGATATTTATGGTTAAATCATCGTATCACAGTGGATCCGATGTTGATCAATCGGATCACCGGGCTAAGCATGCAAGGCCCTGACCCACAAGATTTCTACCCTGAAAAAACCATGGATCGCGCTCTTGCGTAGAATATTAAAGACACCTACGGGGATGTCAAGAAGGGAATGCTAGTATACAAGGTAGCCTCTATCCAGATCAGCGTAGTGCATCTAGTCTGTCAATTGATTGCAGGGAAGTTAGTTCGCAAGAACCGACCCACCCAAGTGACTGGACTTGTAGTCGACCTCACAGGGAAGTGCGCAGAGGGCCTACAAATGAATTGGGTGAAGTACCTTGCAAACCAACTGAAATTGGAGCAGGGAAGCGCAAGATCAAGGATATGAGTTCCACTGCAGCTGGCTTCTCATCCTAATCGCTTTCATCACATGGGAGATGCTGGAAGGTGCGACCTTCCCAAACATCAAGTTGTTTGAACCTTTGGCTGCGGAGTTCAGTACACTATGGTACTCGAACGACATGAACAAACAGTGGCAATCAAATGTCATATTCCATACTTATTACATCTAGTTGAAGGTATCCATCCAGTCTGCGCCTCGTATTACACTCTCCACAGGTTCAGGCCCTTGATGAAATTCAACGCAGACCGCCATTTCATCTATATCACCACACGCGTTGATGAGCATAAACAATAGTTGTAGTTGTATTACAAGTTGGCGGAGGATGACTTGGAAGATATTACCAAGGAATGGTCAGCATACCTCCTTGTTCCAGTGGACCCTCCAGAGATGTCTGATGTTGAAAGTCCAGAAACTACGACGGATATAACCGGGCCTAGAAAGATAAAGAATACCGAAGAGTTCCATGATTTAGACAGCACGTCCATGAAGACCTCTTCCATCTCAGTAGAGAAAGGAAGAGATGGCAGAGAGATAGATGGTGCAGAATTTGAACCGAAGAAAGGTGAGGTTACACCACCTAGAGACAAGGAGGACCCCTCAAATAAAAGGAAGGTTTACCCTCTGAAACCTTCTTCAAGGAAGAAAATGGAAGCAACCAAGACCAAATTTGAGACCACTCTCACCTCAGACAACTTTGACTTCATCGTCGCAGCACTCAACCATGCTTCGCTGGAGATAGAAGAGAAGCAAGAAGCTAAGCAGGAGGAGGTGTTTAGTCAGATTAAGGATGAGCTCCAAGGAGTGCAGCAGGCATTACAGTCCAGCCGCGCAGTTTCCACTACACCTCTATCAGCAGGAACATCAGAACTACGTGATGAGCCAGCTCAACTACACCACATTGATAATATAGTCGAAGCTCGCCTTCGACGAGCTCAGGAAGAGACAACACAAGCCACCCAGGCTTTAGTGCAAGTACAGAAATACCTTGAGGAGCAACGCAGTGCTGCGGAACGGGAAAATATTTCTCTACAAGCGCAGTGGGATGAAGAAAAAGCACAGTTACAGCAAAGCAAGGAACAGTTGCTCGTCGAGCAACTCGAAGTTAAGGAAATAGTTCACAGAACACTTTGCTCTGTGACAGTCATCGAAGTAAAGGTCGAAGAGAGAGTTCCACAGCAGGTGGCGCAACTCGAAGAAGTAATCCAACAGCTCCAACAACGCATAGCAGACTTGGAGCTCCGCACTGTGCCCGAGACTCCTCAAGATGTAAGAGACCAACGAGAAGCAATTGCCCGCAGCGCAGTTGACAGATTAAAATCTCTTGCATTGGAGTGCAAGCATCTGAGTAACTGAAGCACCCAGACATACGAGAACCTCACCGAGAACCCGGAGTTACAGACACTGGAGTCGCAGCTCCAGAAAGCGAAGAAGAATGCAGATACACTACAGGCGCAGTTGAAGGCCCTGTCGGTTGTAGAAAGGATGAAGAGGTCTTAAGAACAACGCACAGCTCAGGAGCAGATCCATATGCTTCAAAGAAAAGTGATGGAAGTCACTCAACGACTTCAACCTGTGCAAGATAAGGCATGCCAGTTGTTTACAGAAGTTGAAAGCCGAGGATCGGAGTTAGAACAGGTTGTCACCGCAACAGAACGGTGCCTAGAAGGGCCAATGAATCACGCAATAATCCAGGAGTTCACCGAACAAGAGGCCACAACAAAGCAACAAGTTGAAGTAGCTCAGGACAAGCTTGAGGAATTTGAAGCCGAACTGATCAGACCAGAGTGACTCAGGACGAGTCACAGGTGAGTGTTGGGGGTATGTTGGCCCTTGACCAAGTTTTGGGAGTTTCTTGGTCATGTTGACCTATTTTGAGACTTTGAAAGCCTTTCGAAGAAGGACCGCAAGACAAAGTGAAGATCACGGGATCTCGGCCCCCTTTTGGGCCCCTTTTTGGGTTTTTGGGAATATGTAATGGGAATGGGATGTTGGCCCATGGGTTTACCCATGTTTAGGCCTATTTTGTATGTATAAATAGAAGGATAGGTAATGAAAGAAAGAGAGAATAGTGCATCTATGTGATGTGAATGTATTCTAAGTGTGAGTAGAGTCTATAAGTGATTTGTGCATGACTGTAAGAGACTTACAGAGCTAAGTGCAGTTCCTTATATAGCAGATTTTGGAGAGCTTAGTGTTGTAATGCAAGGAAGAAGGACCTAGCGAGCTGCGCAGATCTTTTGTTCTGTGCGGAGTAAGGGTTTTGATGGCTTTGTGCTTGTAACCGATTGAATGAAGATAATAAAGAAGAAGAGTTGGTGGACATAGCCCTGGGGTGGGGGTGAACCATGTAAACATTGTGTTATGTGCTTTGTGTTGTGTCTTGATGTGTTCATGCTAAGTGCTCTGATATGTTTAGATAGATCTCTTTATGATTTTTTTTTATCATATGTGAGAATGTTAGATCTGATCTAGATAGTCATGCTTAGTGCTTGATATGCTCATTGTGATCCATTTGTCTATGCTAAGTGCTTAAATATTGTAGATTAGTGTGAATGTTGTGAAGCTATGTTTTATCAGCGAAGTGAATAATGATTGCATATTGAGGAACTGATGGTGCTAAGTGTTGTATTAAGTGTTATAATCATAGATCTGTGTCCCAGCTAAGGTTGCAAACACCTGAGTCTTGCAACCACCCCTGCCTCTACCTCGGGTGAGACTTTATCTGGTTCGCAGGTGTTGTCGAAAGGGTCTGTAGTTAGGGATTTGTTGGTGCGTTGTTGTAGCTTTGAACCCTGGGTCTGCCACTGTGCCAACAAACAGTCAACTCCCTCCTAACCCCTCTCATGCACATAAGTCATTAAACTAATTGGAGGTATACTCACCCCCATTGTCTGTCCTCAATACTCTGATTTTCCTCCCATTATGGTTCTCCACAAGAGATTTAAACTCTTGGAACCGATTGAAGATATATCCTTTAGTCTTCATGAAGAAAATGCAAGACTTCTGAGAGAAGTCATCAATGAATATGACATAGTATAAACAACCACTCAAAGATGCAAAAGACATAGGACCACATACGTCAGAATGAAACTGATCAATTATACCTACTGCTCTGTTGTCACTGCTTGGAAAAGCAGTCTTAGTGTACTTTGCCAAATCACACCCCTTGCACAACTCTGGAACTCCAGACACAATCTCCCTCAGTATCCTCAAAGCCCCATGATGCAAACATGTCATCCTCTTATGCCATAGCTCACAAAGATCATTGTTGTTGGTAGTATGATATAATGCACTAGCTAGTTCAAACATGAGCTTGTATAGCTTCTCATGTCGAGTCCCAATCACTTTGGCCAAAGTGATGTTGGACACCTGTCCATCATGGAACAACACCTCATATCCCCTCTCCTCAATAGTAGAAAATGAAATCAAGTTATTCTTCAAGCCAAGAACATATAGGACATCTCTCAACAACATGGGAGGTAGAGACTCCCTCTGAAATGATATTTTCCCACTACCAACTCCCTTGACCATTCAATCATCTCCAAGCACTACCTCAAGATCGCCAATATTTGTAAGATTTGACAAATGCTCACGAACACATGTCATATGGTGGGAGGCACCACTGTCAATATACCAAACATTGGAATGTGTGGCTCTAGTGGAAAGACATACCACTAATGAAAACTCATTATCGAACTTGGCGGAAAACTCCTCCACCTATGTTGAAGACGTTGTGTGTTTCTTCTTATTATTAGGACAATGTCCTGCATAGTGCCCAAACTTGTGACATGCAAAGCACTTGACTTTTCTCATGTCCTTCTTGCCTTCACTCTTCAGTTTGTTTCCTCCCTTAAGACCCTTTTTGAATTTCTTCTTGTTGTCGGAAACAAGAGCCACATTATGCTCATCATGACCAGTAGATGAACTACTATGCACATAACCTCTCCACGTCTCCTCCTAAACAAAGTCATCCCAAAGACGTTCCCACTTGGGAAGCTTCTCCCTAGCCACAATTCCCTCAACAAAAAAATCCCATTGTTTGGTCACCCCATTCAATGTTGTCCTCACAAGTTCACTTTCAGCAATGGCCTCCCCAACATCTCCAAATTCATCTCTCACCTGTGTCAACCTGGTAAGATATGTGACCACATTTTCAGCCTTGGTCATCTTAATGCTTTTTAGTTTCTCTCTCAAAACCATCTTTCGGTTCTCATTTGTACTTTGATACAACTTTGTCAAGGAATCCCACATCTCATAGGCATTTGTCTTCCCCGTCACATGAGGAATCAAATGGTCCTTGATGGCATCAAGGATGATTCTTTTAGCTTTGATACTCTTCTTGGTGTAGGTTGCTAGAAGAGTAGGATTTGTGGGTACATTCACTGGGTTTGTTGTGGAGTTCTCAAAAATTTCCCATAACTCACTTTCCTGCAACAGCAAAATCATTCTCTCCTTCCAAGCACCAAAATTTATTGCCCCATCAAGTCTGTCCTCAACCCTTAAACCGATAGTCATTGACCCTCCTCAGCTGAAAATAAAAATTTCAAAATTTTGTCCAGTGAAGTAACTTCTATCCCCTTCTCTGTCTTGTTGATATAAATATGTTATTTTCTTTAACTCATCTCTCATACCATGTAAAATTTCAGACCCTACCCAGTCTCAAGTCTCATTGATTTTTATCAGTGTTTAATGCCCAAAACCCAGTTTTATGATAGCCATAAATACTCAACATGTAAACAACATTTCAGAACTAAAACATGATGATTATGAACAACATTTAAATCAGACATAAAATATATCAGCAGCACCACATTCAAAAAATTAAATGCACAAAGATTTTTGGTCAAACTTGACCCTAGAAAAACCCACAAGGGGAAAACCAGTGAGAGAGGGATTTTTATTGTTTTCAGAGATCTAAGAAAATGTATTTTACAACAGTCATAAATTTTAGAAAATTAAATACAGACTTATCTTGAAAATCGTGCCAAGCTTCCACTTAAAAATCTGAGCCAAACTCCTCGAAATTCATGCCAGAAATTCCTGTACATATGCACAGGTCAGCTCCTCGATTTCTATGCCTCTTCTTGTTGTAGGGATGCCTCGAAATTCATGCCAAATGCTGCAGCACAAATTCTGGGCAATAAATGTTGTATGGTTTCCTAGGGAATCGTGCCAATCACCTAGAAAACTCATACAGAATTCCTCCTCGATTTCTGTGCAGTAAAAAAAGCAGTACGACCTTCAAAATCCATACGGTACGGCCTCCTTAATTGTGTTGTACATTTTCCTCAATTTTTGTGCCAATGTTTAGTTGTACGACCTGCTCAAAATCCGTATAGTATGACCTCCATTAATGTTGTACCTTTCCACCTTGATTTGTGTGCCCAAGGTTGCCTTGAAATGTGCGCCCTAAGCTGCAAAAATGCTCATGTTCAAGTTTGCTCAACTTTTCTCCCTTCTCATGCTCTCAAAAAAATGCTTCAACTACCCCGAAGGGGTGCGCCCTTCTTACCCTAATAAACTCAATGAGAAGAAGGTGAAAGGTCATCTCATCCAATGGTTGAGATTAGACGAGATGAATGGTGGAGATTAAATCACTTAATTCACCCACTTTCCCTAAGTTCAAAAATTCACTTTTAATTTACATCTCATAAATTAAATGACTAGGATCCACTTTAGGCACTTTCTCATCCCTGAGGTGCCTAGGTGATGAGAAACACTTGCCTAGAAACTTTTTAATTATTTTAACATTGCATTGGATGCGACGATGTAAGAATAAAGGAACTCGACCATGGGAAGAAAAAAAAACAAGATTCTCTACATTATGCACTCTAAATGCAAAATGTGGAAATGTAAAACA
>ML867203.1:0-14932 GCA_009831015.1 Picea engelmannii
CCACCACTATGGTGCATTGGTTCTCCTCCAGTGCGCATTGATTAAGTTATACAAAGTATATCATGTGTAAATTATTCATTATTCATTATGGTTAATGTGAATTCTTCCATTCTTTCTCTCCTTCTTCTTCTTTCTTAATTTCTTTGTGCAAATGTGTGTAGTATTTTCTAGCTAGATCTATTATGTGCAAGTTCAACACATTTACAGATGAATGAAGATCCATGTCTATACAATTATGTATGTGCTAGTATTATATTACCAACGATCTGCATGTCCTATCTCTTTACAACTTCTCAAAAAATGCATCTCTTCACTTCTTTTTTTCGTTATCTTTTCTCTCTTGCTCAGAGGCTTTTCCGTGAAACTTTAAAATTCAAAATCTATCCGTCTGAAATCTGGACAATAATGTCATGTAACTTAAAACATACTCTATTAATGTTGGTTTTGTGTTCTATGTGAAGTTGGTTTAGATCTATGATGATGTTGATTGTTAACTTTCATAGTGACCAAAATTGGTCTATTAGACCTTAAGAAAACCAAGAGATTAGTTGGATTTCTTTAAAATTGTATTTCAATGCTTGAAAAGCATTAAGAGAAGCGTTCCAAGATCACTAAAGATTTGATGACTTAGAAGGTTAGGAAGGTCGGTATTTGGAAATTGAGATCTAATTTGGGTATACTTTAGTTGCATGTTGCCACCCAATACTCATGGGAGCATCTACCTGGAAACACATGTAACCAATATAGGTTAATGAGTTTATGTTTATAAGACCATTACACCTTTTTAGCAAGTTTATGTAATTGAATAGTTATTTAAAAGTGTTAAAAATTAAATAGATATACTTTATCATCTATGTTATTTCAAATTAATTTTTTATCACGAAAAATATAATATTTGTAATATTTTAGTTTTGACTTTTGGGATGTATTGGATCAAATTGTAATTTTTTATCACGAAAAATATAATATTTGTAATATTTAAGTTTTGACTTTTGGGATGTATTGGATCAGATTGTATGATGTAAATATATTTCTATAGTTCATGTGGTAGGCTTACAACAGTGAGTTCAAGCTATGTAAATATTTATTTTGGAATATAATATATAATGGTCCAAGATGACTATGAAGAGCATTAGAGGGGCTATGATTCCACTAGAAGAGAAGAGGAAAGGGGACCTATATGAAAGGAGCTATGATTGGGGAAGATGGCTACAAACTTGGTCAATCTTGGAAACCCATTATTCATGGTATTGATCATTAGTCTTTCTTCTCCTTTTTAAAAAATAAATAAATTATTATTTTATTCATTTATTATTATTATTATTTAATTTATTCTTTCTTTTGATTGTTTGGTTTAATTTTTATATTTTGTTCCCTTTTCTAATGTTAGTATTCCTTTTTTTCTATTTTTTTATTTATTTTTATTTTTTACTCATCTCTTCTTTTTTATTTTTTATTTTTGGTTCAACTTTCTTGTTTCTATACAAACTTAACAAATTTTATTTTCTTTAACCTTTTTCTTTTAATTTCAATTTTAAGGTTAGCATTAAATAGTTTTTAAGTTGTAAGTCTCTTTTTTTGTTTTCTAGAAGGGTTAACCTTAATTTTAAGTATATAAATATCCACCCCATCACTCTTTTATTGTATTAGTTCAACTTTATTTATCTTTAATGATGGATGGAGTGTCCACTCGAAATGGAAAAGTCTTCTAACTTAGTTATGGAAACATACATTTAATAAAATAAAATATCTGTAACTTACCAACAATTGACAAAGTAAAATATCTGTAACTTATTTGACACTGATCTCTAGCTCATCGCCTTCATCGTTGTCCTCACACATATAGCTAGTTTAACGCTCCTATTATTTCGAACTGTGCGAAAGAAACATTGAATGAGATCAGGTCGAAGTGGTTGAAGAAGCATAACAGAAGGACCGAAGTAAGGGAAAACAAGTCGTTGGATGAGAATATCGAGGAAAATAGATCAGCAAGCAAGATGGATCGTGGACAACTCAGCAAGCGGAAAAAGCCACCAATAGATGCTTTGGAACACCTCGCGGGAAAGAAGGAAAGACAGATTGGTGAAGCCTGGAAAACACGGGTCAAGTTGACCTAGGGTTTTAGCATCTAGGGTTTTGACACCTAGGTTTCAACCTAAGGATGTATGAAAGCCATTGTAATGTATAAATAAAGGTCTAAAGGACCTGGGATGGGTTCGTTAAGAGTTGGTTCTTTCTAAGTTTGACGTTATTGTTTTGATTGAGTGATTATTATTGTGTGAGAGAGAAGTGTTGAGCTTGAGAGAATTCTAGATTGTAATATATTCAGTTGGGTGTGAATACCAACCCTGTAGCTGGGTGCGCAGGGAGGGGAGAGAAGAAGAGAGAAAGAGAGATCTGCAAGCTAAGAGCGCAGATATAACTATATGTTTTCATATAATATCAAGAAACACAATTTTGTGGATGTAGCCATAGGGAGAGGTTGAACCACGTATATCTGGTGTTATGTGTGATTGATGTTGTGCTCTTTTCCTTCTGATTATTATGGCATTGCATCATTGTGTTAGATCTAAGATATAATTGTGCAAAGTAGGTTTAAGTTGGTAAATGATATCTAGTTGTTGTGTTGATATTTTTTTAGATCCACTTTGTATTCCCTCTGGTTGTAGACACCTATGTCCTACAACCCCCTATAGATACTTTGGGTGAGACAACATCTGCTTCGTAGGTGTTATCGAAAGGGCTGGTAGTAAGGGCTTGTTTGTGTGCTGTTAGAGTTGAACCCAGGGTCTACCCATGTGTCAACAAATGGTTTCGTTTCCAGGACCAGGATCTTCTTGAGGGAATGTCAAGGTGGTTTCCATCGAAGAAAGAGATTCAGAAGTGGATAGAAGAACAAGAAAAGGGCTTCGAAGAAGCCCAAAACAAGAACCCTAATATTAGCACAGAAGACTGGTTGGGAAAGTATATCTTTACTGATATACATGAGATTTTATTTGGAGGAATTAATAAGGAGTTATATGAGTGGTTAGCCAGATTAGCAGATACTCAGTTTGAACTCAGATCTAGACCATCTATGGTTTGGACGTCAGTGTTGATCGAGAAGGTCAACATATTTGATAACGATGTGTCAAGAGCAGTATATCACTAGTTTTATAGCACCATTGGAGGGTACATCATTGATTTTTCTATTAACAGAGTAGAGTCATATAGCCAGGCAGAGAGATATTTATTTAAGGGACCGAGAGGAAATTTTTTACACCTTTTTAAGTTGAATATCAAGATGTTATTGCATGAGAAGAACATCTTGAAGATACAGTAGTTGGTCAGATTGAAAAGATAATGTTCAAGAATTCATACAACGACAGTGACACAAAAGTTGGACATATGCGCAGTGGGAGAACCTTCAGAGAAGTTCCTCTGGTGAACTTGTTTGAGCAGAATCACGAGCCACTAGCACGGGAAAAAGGGTTCTACAGTGGAGAAGAAGAAGAGTTACTGAACGAGGAACATTTAGAGTTCGCTCGGGTAGGGGAAGGGAAGACTGAAGAACCTCGCCGAGAAGAATTAGAAACTTCATGAACTGTGCCAACTATCGAAGTAAGTACTATTACTCCTCCTGTTGTTTTAGCAGCATTAAGTAACTAGAGTAGTCAGAGTTATCAAAGCACTTAGAGAACTGTTACAAATAGTTCAATACGTATTCAATTAGGAAACCTAGGAAGATCTATGGCATATGAGATGAGGTTACCCACCTTTAGGGTAGATGGATCTGAAGATCCTGATCAGCACTGGTTTCTATGTGAATTTGTATGGAGTATTAAGAATGTCACCGACGAAGCAGTTAAGAGCTTAGTTTAGTACTACCCTAAGAGACTGCGCACTGAGCCGGTACATGAAATTTGTCCAAGGAGTTGCACAGCCGAAACAACTAAATGTCATTAAGACTACATTGATTGTTGAATTAAAGAAACCCAAGTCAGAATCACAGTGCATTACAGAGATGAAAGAAATAAAGAAGAAAGTAGTTGAACCTGTTTGGGATTTTGATCAGAGGTTTAAGACCTTAACATGTTGGTTGAGTTTTCAGATCCTAGATGAACAGAACAAGTAATGGTTCATCGATTCCCTCCTACCACACATCAGACTCCCTCTGATGCAGCAGAAGATTTCTTTGTAGACTAAAGCATTGGAGATCGCCATGAAGCTAGAATCAACCCCTATGAGAGAGTCCAACTCAGGTATGAGTCAAATTTTGAGTCAACTAACTAGCTTATCTCTACAGGTCGAAGATATGAAGAAAGACAAGGGAAAGGATAAAAGAGAAGACATCTGGTGTATCAGATGCAAGTCAGAAGGCCATGATAAGGAGCATTGTCCCCTATTCCATGAATACTTGGCCTCTAGAGCTCCGAGCCCTTTGAAGAAGGTTACTCTACCTTGGTGCGAGGTATGTATAAATAGACATCGCCTGGGTGAATTCTATTACATGAAAAAATATGTTCAGACACCTACAAATATTTACTGCACATTCTGTAAATATGTGGGGATGGATGAGAAGGATTGTAGGGCTTATTATCTCTTGCATGAAAGGTCAAGGGATACATATAGGATTCAAGGAGAGATGCAGCAAGAGGGAAATACTACGTAGTTTAATTCCCCAGGAAGAGGAAACTTCAACCCTCATGGTGGATTCAGAGGAAGAGGACGAGGAGGAGGCATGGGTAGAAGTCAAGGTCAGATCATTTTTTATAAATGCGCAAAACTAGGTCTCTTGGAAAGGGACTGTCAGAACCCTTATACCACTTGCAGTTACTACAACTCATTTGAACATGTCATGGAAGATTGTCTTGCATTGTTAGCCAAGATTCAGGAGAGACAAGGAGGAAACCAACAAGTACAACTAATCTCAGCAGAACCTCGCGGAGTGGATCCCATAGTCATTGTTATCACTGGAGGAGGCGCTAATACAGGCGAAGACAGAGTAACCCCAGGAAAGATTACAGAGGAATCAAGGGTCAGAAAAGATGCAGAGAAGACACAAGAGTTTTATCCAAGAAAATAAAAACATACATTTGAAGAGGCAAGAAAAGAATTCGTAAGAGTTCATGCTTCTTCATAAAAAACACAACCAGAAGTAAGAGAGCGTGAAATGCCTCTGGCATTTGATAAGTCTGCTTCACCCAGAGAAGGAAAAAAGGTAAGTAAGCTTATGGAATTCTTATGCACTTGCATTAATTTGATAAAGGATGAAAGCGTTGTACAAGAACTACAAAATTTGATTAGTTGGTATGAGATAGGGAAGGTAGATCCCTTACTGAATAAAGAAGTACACATTAATCAAGTATCTAGGAGGAGAAGGACAAATAAGGAACTACACCTGAATGCTCAGATTGGAGATTATAATATAGATTATGTGGTCCTCGACTTAGGGTCGGAGGTCAATGTCATGATGAAGCAGACTTGGGAACTGGTGGGAAAACCTAAGTTGATTTGTTCCCCTGTCAAGCTTAGGATGGATAATCAGCATGCAGTAAGACCCTTTGAAAGAATGGATCATTTCCATGTGGACATCGATGGGGTCAGCACATTTGTAGACTTCGAAGTAATTGAGATAGTTGATGATAGCTTTCCTTATCTCGCGTTGTTAGGAATTGACTGGGATTTCTATAATTCTATTATTGTTGACTTAAAGAAAAGAAGAATGAAATTTGAAGGTGATGGCCTTAGGTTCATTGCACCTCTGGATCCTGATGAAGGTCGCAGATACACAGAGCCCATCAGAGAAGAAGACCGTGCATATGAGCTAGAGAATATATACAAATTGGCAGCAAGACAACAGGATTACATTAATCCTACAACAGATGGGAATTTAAGTTGGCGAAGTGACAATGCATGTTCATCAGATTTGAAAGAAGCACTAGAGAATTGGCAAAAAAAAATGTATGAAGTCTCTGTGCAGAGATGTGCTAGATTGACTAGGGAAGTTCGTTGTATTGGCACAACAGTCAATAATTTGCTGACATTTGATGGTTTAAATCATTTAGAAACATTCCTATTGGAATTTGAAGAAATTGTACTAGTACAACAGAGACTGTTGGCACTGGATGAGGCCTTGAAAGCCATGCTAGTGAGATCGTGGGGAACACACAAGAAGAACATCACGAACTGGGTGCAATGTCGCACTTTGATGACAACATGATTCTCAGATCAAGTAGAAGGGTGCAAAGTTAGATACACGGGTCAAAGTTGTCCAAGGGACCATGTGAGAAGTTGTGAGGAAGCCTGGAGCAACATTCCTCAGGAGCAGTGGGTGCATAAGTTCATTAACATGCTGGACACAATGCCTATCGACTGGTATCTTCAAGCAGAACTGCGCCTCACCACTGTAGATTGGCAAGGTATGACTGAGAATTTTGTAGCTACAATTTTATTTCAAAGTCAGTACCCTATAGTAGATCAAGATTTAAAGGTTGTGAGATAGAAAGTATTTGAGGAGGCACCTAACCTCCCTTTTGAGAAAGATGAGGATGAATGGATTGTACCTCTTCAAAAATTGCAAGGTTGTTACAATATCAATCTTGATGAAGATGATGATCCTAGGAAGGTGAACATCGGATAAATAGAAGAACATAGAGACGTAGAAGTACCGAGTGTCGAACTACCTTTTATTGGAAAACCAATTAAAATCAAGAAAGTTAATATTGGGACATAATAAGCACCTAAGTTGGCCAGCGCTGGAGATTATTGGGATGATACCACTATTGATAAGATCACAAAATTACTACATGAATATTAGGACTTGTTTCCAACCAAGTTCACAGACATGAAGGGCATTAAAGGGCCCATCGGAGAAATGAAGATCCCCTTGAAACCATATGCAAGGCCAATCAAGAAGAGACCCTACAGACTAAATCTCAAATATAAGCAGAAAGTCAAGATTGAATTAGACAGAATGTTGGAAGTAGGAATCATAGAACCTATTGAAGAGTTAGAATGGATTAGCCCTATGGTGGTTCAGTATAAGAATATAGGAGATATCATAATCTGTGTATACTTGAGGAAATTGAACGATGCATGTTTACATGATCCATTCCCTACACCGTTTACTGACGAAGTGTTAGATAATGTGGGAGGAAAAGAATTTTACTCCTTCACAGATGGATTTTCACGTTATCACCAGATCATGATTGCCAAGGAAGACCGCCATAAGACCACATTTGCAATAGAATGGGGATCCTACCAATACACAGTGATGCCTTTTGGATTGAAGAATGCACCGGCCATCTTTTCTAGGGTGGTGGTCGAAGCATTCAAGGAGTTTCTACATAAATTTCTGGAAGCATATTTTGATGATTGGACTGTTTTTAGCTTGTTGCTAAATCATATTGAATGTTTAAGACTAATGTTAGATAAGTGCAGGCAATGTCAGATTTCCCTAAACCTGAAGAAGTGCATCTTCTTTTCTCCCTTTGGAGTGGTGTTAGGCCATATTGTGTGTAAGCAAGAGTTGCTAGTAGATCCGTCCAAGATTGCCATTATTGTTGATCTACCCCCTCTTACTTCAATAAGACAGTTGCACACTGCGCTGGGAAATACTGGATACTAAAAAAAGTTCATTAAGGGCTATGCACAGATTACAACACCCATGGAGAATCTTTTGAAGAAAGATTGTCAGTTTCAATGGATAGAAGAATGCCAACAAAGCTTCGACACACTGAAATAGAAAATGGTTATTGTGCCTATTCTGGTTTTTCTAGATTGGAGTAAGGAATTTCATGTGCATGTCGATGCATCCTCTATTGCATTAGGAGCAGTGTTAGCACAACTAGGAGCAAGAGATATTGACCATCCGTTAGCCTTTGCTAGAAGGAAGCTCTCAACAGCTGAGATAAATTACACTACCACTGAAAGAGAAGGACTAGCCATGGTGTATGCGCTACAGAAGTTTCGTCACTACTTGTTGGGAGGACACTTTAAGATGCTCATTGATCACTCTACGCTGAAATACCTAGTCAAAAAGCCAATGTAGGGGGGAAGAACATGCATATGGCTTCTGTTATTCCAGGAATATGATTTTGAAATAGTGGTCAAGCCGAGGAGAATGAACAAGGGCCCTGACCACTTGTCCAGGTTAGAAAATGGAGAGGAACCTACTATCTTGGAGGATGCACTACCAGATGCACAGTTGTTGGCCATTAGGGAGGTTGATGATCACTTTGCCGAGATAGTTCAGTTTATGTCCACAGGAATGGCACCTCACAAATATACCATCATTCAGAAGAAACAACTGGTTGTTCGCGCTGCAGATTTTTCACTTATAGCGGGACAACTATATAAGATGGGACCTGATGAAATCTTGAGAAGATGTGTTATCGAGGCAGACATAACATTAATTCTAGCAGAAGCACATAAAGGCATCGTAGGAGGACACTATGCAGGAAAAGCAACAACACAGAAGGTTCATAGAGCTAGCCTCTGGTGGCCCACTTTACACAGAGATGCTAAAGAATACTATAGAGCCTGTGATGTATGCCAACGAGTTGGGAAACCTTCCAGAAGAGATGAGATGCCTTTATCACCCCAGCTAACCTTACAGACATTCGAAAAATGGGCCATTGACTTTGTGGGACCTATCAACCCACCAAGAAAGCGCACAGGAGCTCGATACATCATCACTGCGACATAATATTTGACCAGATGGAAAGAAGCAAGAGTAGTCAAGGATTGTAGTGAAACTACAACTGCACACTTCATATTTGATGATATCATAACTAGGTTTGGGTATCCGAAGACCCTTATGAGCGATCAAGGTACACATTTTGTTAATAAGACTATTGAAGCCTTGACTCAGGAATTTGAAGTTCATCACCAGAAGAGCACTCCATACCACCCTCAAGCGAATGTTACAGTTGAAGTGTTCAATAAGATCTTGGAGATAGTGTTGACGAATATTTGCAGTGTGAACATAGATGATTGGGATTTCAGAGTACCAATGATGTTATGGGCCTATAGAACCACCTGTAAGAAGATGATAATGCAGACTCCATTTAAATTGGTTTATGGTTTAGAAGCAGTAGTACCTATGGAATACTTAGTTCCTAGCTTG
This sequence comes from Picea engelmannii, assembly GCA_009831015.1. Lineage (NCBI taxonomy): Eukaryota > Viridiplantae > Streptophyta > Pinopsida > Pinales > Pinaceae > Picea > Picea engelmannii. Next base: position 9,110 of record ML867203.1, read on the forward strand.
AGAATTGCAACATTCATAGATATGGATGACACTGGCGTTGTTCAAAAAAAACTTTTGCAGTTGGTAGGACTACAGGAAGACATATTTATTGTAGGATTCCATCAATAGGTACAGAAGGAGCGAGAAAAGGCCTACCATGATAGGCATATCAAGAAGAAAGTATTTAAGCAAGGAGATCTGGTATTGGTATATGACAACAAGTTCATGAAGCATCCAGGGAAGTTTAGGACCCATTGGTTGGGGCCATATGAGATTTTCTATGTTACAGAAGGAGGAGTTGTGCAGTTGAAGACTTTGAATGGTGAATGGAAGTAAGGATTAGTGAATGGGAGCCTGATGAAATTGTACTATGAAAACCAGTTGCCTCGCAGCTCTTAGTATAAGTAGAAAAAGAAGGTTCTAGGTACCAGGTGCAATTGAAACTGGGTACCAGACACAGAAAAGACAGTCTGCACACAGTGGGGAGGAATAGAGAAGAACACACAGGTTGTGTTGCGTAGCCTGAAGTCAAAGTGAAATGAAAGATTAAGATCTACAATGCCTCGAGACAAGTCACAGGTGAGTGTTGGGGGCCTATTGGACCTTGGTTATGGAAGAAAGAGAATATCGTGGAAGAAAAGGTGAAGTGCGAACTATGCAGAAGACACATTGACTGAGATCAGGTCGAAGTGGTTGAAGAAGAAGAAAAAAAGGAGTGAAGTAAGGGAAAACAAGTCGTTGGACAACAAGATCGAGGAAAACAGATCAACAAGAAAGATGGATCATGGACAACTCAGCAAGTGGAAAAAGCCACCAATAGATGATTTGGATCACCTCGTGGGAAAGAAGGAAATATAGGTTGGCGAAGCCCGAAAAATGCAGGTCAAGTTGACCTAGCGTTTTAGACACCTAGGGTTTTAGCATCTATGGTTTTGACACCTAGGTTTCGGCCTAAGGATGTCTGAAAGCCATTGTAATGTATAAATAAAGGTCTAGAGAACTTGGGATGGGTTCGTTAAGAGTTGGTTCATTCTGATTTCGACGTTATTGTTGTGATTGAGTGATTATTGTGGTGTGAGAGAGAAGTGTTGAGTGTGAGATCATTCTGGATTATAAGATATTCAGATGGGTGCGAAGATCAACCCTGGTACTAAGAGCTGCGAGGCAACTAGTTTTCATACTACAACTCATTTGAACGTGTCATGGAAGATTGTCCTGCATTGTTAGCCAAGCTTCAGGAGAGACAAGGAGGAAACCAACAAATACAACTAATCTCAGCAGAACCTTGCAGAGTGGATCCCATAGTCATTGTTATCACTAGAGGAGGCGCTGATACAAGCGAAGACAAAGTAACCCCATGAAATATTACAGAGGAATCAAGGGTCAGAAAAGATGTAGAGAAGACACAAGAGTTTTATCCAAGAAAATAAAAACAGACATTTGAAGAGGCAAGAAAAGAATTCGTAAGAGTTCATGCTTCTTCATCAAAAACACAACCAGAAGTAAGAGAGTGTGGAATGCCTCTATCATTTGATCAGTCTGCTTCGCCCAGAGAAGGAAAAGAGGTAAGTAATCTTATGGAATTCTTATGCACTTGCATTAATTTGATAAAGGATGAAAGCATTGTACAAGAACTACAAAATTTTATTAGACGGTATGAGCTAGGGAAGGTAGATCCCTTACTGAATAAAAAAGTACACATTAATCAAGTATCTAGGAGGAGAAGGACAAATAAGGAACTACACCTGAATGCTCAGATTAGAGATTATAATATAGATTATGTGGTCCTCGACTTAGGGTCGGAGGTCAATGTCATGACGAAGCAGACTCGGGACCTGGTGGGAAAACCTATGTTGATTTATTCCCCTGTCAGGCTTAGGATGGATAATCATCAGGCAGTAAGACCCTTTGGAAGAATGGATCATTTCCATGTGGACATCGATGGGGTCAGAACATTTGTAGACTTCGAAGTAATTGAGATAGTTGATGATAGCTTTTCTTATCCAGCGTTGTTAGGAATTGACTGGGCTTTTAATAATTCTATTGTTGTTGACTTAAAGAAAAGAAGAATGAAATTTGAAGGTGATGGCCTTAGGTTCATTGCACCTCTGGATCCTGATGAAGGTCGCAGATACACAGAGCCCATCAGAGAAGAAGACCGTGCATATGAGCTAGAGAATATATACAAATTGGCAGCAAGACAACAGAATTACATTAATCCTATAGTAGATGGGAATTTAAGTTGGAGAAGTGACAATGCATGTTCATCAGATTCGAAAGAAGCACTAGAGAATTGGCAAAAAAAAATGTATGAAGTCTCTGCGTGGAGATGTTCTAGATTGACTAGGGAAGTTCGTTGTATTGGCACAACAGTCAATAATTTGCTAACATTTGATGGTTTAAATCATTTAGAAACATTCCTATTGGAATTTGAAGAAATTGTACTAGTACAACAGAGACTGTTGGCACTGGATGAGGCCTTGAAAGCCATGCTAGTGAGATGGTGGGGAACACACAAGAAAAACATCACGAACTGGGTACAATGTCGCACTTTGATGACAACATGATTCTCAGATCAAGTAGAAGGGTGCAAAGTTAGATACACGGGTCAAAGTTGTCCAAGGGACCATGTGAGAAGTTGTGAAAAAGCCTGGAGCAACATTCCTCAGGAGAAGTGGGTGCAGAAGTTCATTAACATGCTGGACACAACGCCTATCGACTGGTATCTTCAAGCAGAACTGCGCCTCACCACTGTAGATTGGCAAGGTATGACTAAGAATTTTGTAGCTACAATTTTATTTGAAATTCAGTACCCTACAGTAGATCAAGATTTAAAGGTTGTGAGACAGAAAGTATTTGAGGAGGCACCTAACCTCCCTGTTGAGAAAGATGAGGATGAATGGATTGTACCTCTTCAAAAATTACAAGGTTGTTACAATATCAATGTTGATGAAGATGATGATCCTAGGAAGGTGAACATCGCAGAAACAGAAGGACATAGAGATGTAGAAGTACCGAGTGTCCAACTACCTTTTATTGGACAACCAATTAAAATGAAGAAAGTTAATTTTGGGACACAGTAAGCACCTAAGCTGGCCAACGCTAGAGATTATTGGGATGATGCCACTATTGATAAGATCACAAAATTACTACATGAATATTAGGACTTGTTTCCAACCAAGTTCACAGACATGAAGGGCATTAAAGGGCCCATCGGAGAAATGAAGATCCCCTTGAAACCATATGAAAGGCCAATCAAGAAGAGACCCTACAGACTAAATCTCAAATATAAGCAGAAAGTCAAGATTGAATTAGACAGAATGTTGGAAGTAGGAATCATAGAACCTATTGAAGAGTCAGAATGGATTAGCCCTATGGTTGTTCAAGATAAGAAGATAGGAGATATCATAATCTGTGTAGACTTGAGGAAACTGAATGATGCATGTTTACATGATCCATTCCCTACACCGTTTACTGACGAAGCGTTAGATAATGTGGGAGGACAAGAATTTTACTCCTTCACAGATGGACTTTTAGGTTATCACCAGATCATGATTTCTAAGGAAGACCGCCATAAGACCACATTTGCAACAAAATGGGGATCCTACCAATACACAGTGATGCCTTTTGGATTGAAGAATGCACCAGCCATCTTTTCTAGGGTGGTGGTCGAAGCATTCAAGGAGTTTCTACATAAATTTCTGGAAGCATATTTTGATGATTGGACTGTTTTTAGCTTGTTGCAAAATCATATTGAATGTTTAAGACTAATGTTAGATAAGTGCAGACAATGTCAGATTTCCCTGAACCTGAAGAAGTGCATCTTCTTTTCTCCCTTTGGAGTGGTGTTAGGCCATATTGTGTGTAAGCAAGAGTTGCTGGTAGATCCGTCCAAGATTGTCATTATTGTTGATCTACCCCCTCTTACTTCAATAAGACAGTTTCACACTGCGCTGGGACATACTAGATGCTACAAAAAGTTCATTAAGGGCTATGCATAGATTACAACACCCATGGAGAATCTTTTGAAGAAAGATTGTCAGTTTCAATGGATAGAAGAATGCCAACAAAGCTTCGACACACTGAAACAGAAAATGGTTATTGTGCCTATTCTGGTTTTTCCAAATTGGAGTAAGTAATTTCATGTGCATGTCGATGCATCCTCTATTGCATTAGGAGTAGTGTTAGCAAAAATAGGAGCAAGAGATATTGACCATCCGTTAGCCTTTGCTAGCAAGAAGCTCTCAACAGCTGAGATAAATTACACTACCACTGAAAGAGAAGGACTAGCCATGGTGTATGCACTATAGAATTTTCGTCACTACTTGTTGGGAGGACACTTTAAGATGTTCATTGATCACTCTACGCTGAAATACCTAGTCAACAAGCCAGTGTAGGGGGGAATAATATGCATATGGCTTATGTTATTCCAGGAATATGATTTTGAAATAGTGGTCAAGCTGGGGAGAATGAACAAGGGCCCTGACCACTTGTCCAGGTTAGAACATGGAGAGGAACCTACTATCTTGGAGGATACACTACCAGATGCACAGTTGTTGGCCATTAGGAAGGTTGATGATCACTTCGTCGAGATAGTTCAGTTTCTGTCCACAGGAATGGCACCTCGCAAATATACCATCATTCAGAAGAAACAACTGGTAGTTCATGCAGCAGATTTTTCACTTATAGCGGGACAACTATATAAGATGGGACCTGATGAAATCTTGAGGAGATGCATTATGAAGCTAGACAGAACATTAATTCTGGTAGAAGCACATAAAGGCATCGTAGGAGGACACTATGCAGGAAAAGAAACAACGCAGAAGGTTCATAGAGCTAGCCTTTGGTGGCCCACTTTACACAGAGATGCTAAAGAATACTATAGAGCCTTTGATGTATGCCAACGAGTTGGGAAACCTTCCAGAAGAGATGAGATTCCTTTAGCACCCCAACTAACCTTACAGACATTCGAAAAATGGGCCATTAACTTTGTGGGACCTATCAACCCACCAGGAAAGCGCACAGGAGCTCGATACATCATCACTGCGACATAATATTTGACCAGATGGAAAGAAGCAAGAGCAGTCAAGGACTGTAGTGCAACTACAACTGCACACTTCATATTTGATGATATCATAACCAGGTTTGGGTGTCCGAATACCCTTATGAGCGATCAAGGTACACATTTTATTAATAAGACTATTGAAGCCTTGACTCAAGAATTTGAAGTTCATCACCAGAAGAGCACTCCATACCACCCTCAAGCGAATGGTATAGTTGAAGCGTTCAATAAGATCTTGGAGACAGTGCTGACAAATATTTGCAGTGTGAACTGAGATGATTGGGATTTTAGAGTACCAATGATGTTATGGGCCTATAGAACCACCTATAAGAAGATGATAATGCAGACTCTATTTAAATTGGTTTATGGTTTAGAAGCAGTAGTACCTATGGAATACTTAGTTCCTAGCTTGAGAATTGCAACATTCATAGATATGGATGACACTGGCGCTGTTCAAAAAAGACTTGTGCAGTTGGTAGAACTACAGGAAGACATATTTATTGCAAGATTCCATCAACAGGTACAGAAGGAGCGAGAAAAGGCCTACCATGATAGACATATCAAGAATAAAGCATTTAAGCAAGGAGATCTGGTATTGGTATATGACAACAAGTTCATGAAGCATCCAGGGAAGTTCAAGACCCATTGGTTGGGGCCATATGAGATTGTCTATGTTACAGAAGGAGGAGTTGTGCAGTTGAAGACTTTGAATGGCGAATGGAAGTAAGGATTAGTGAATGGGAGCCTGTTGAAATTGTACTATTAAAACCAGTTGCCTCACA
>WSFP011434468.1:0-21261 GCA_009831015.1 Picea engelmannii
AGGAAGATCCTTCTAGAAGTGGAAGCTTCTATTAGGTCTTCTTACATCCGCCTTATTCTATTTTATTGAAAGGTCTTATTAATATTGACCTTTATTACATCTGAATACATTGATCTACCTATGTGTAGGTTAGGACCTTAACAATGTATATATACGTAAATAAATAAATAAAAGATATGCAAAAATAGAGAAAAATGAAAAATTTAAATTCGAAAAATTAATGTAAACAAATACCTGGAATAATCATTGTCAACATTATGTTCTCCCTCTTTATTGGCATCCAAAGAAAAATGTTATTTTTGATAACAAAAATAGGCCACACTGAGTAAACAAACCGAATCTCTCCAAATGGATTAACATTGTCAGTTGCCAATGAAAGCCTAACATTACGAGGTTCATCTGTAAATTCTGGCCATTTTGCAGCAATTTCCTTAAATGCATAACCATCTGCAGGCAATCGAAGAACACCATCTTCAATTTTCTTTCATGCATGGTAATCCATAAACTGTGTTATGCTTTGACACCTGAATAGTCGCTGCAAACGTGGAATTATGGGAATATGTTGGAGAACCTTTCGAGGGACCATTTTTGTTACTTGATCGGTTCGATATCTACTGATACCACATACCAGACATTTTGTTTTCGACGCATGTTGTCTATAATATATAATATGATAATCAAGACATGCATCTATACTTTGATAATCCATTCCAATGTCTTTCATAATGGCATGCAAATATCGATATGTGCGAGGTTAAATATTTGACGAGGGTAACAAAAATTTCCCTGACAATCTAAAACATAAAAAATAAATAGTTAATGTAAAGAATAGGGATTGTAAATTAATATTTCATTTTTATTTTACACATTAATTAACACTAAAAAAAATGGGGAATAGTCAAACTTTATGTAGATTTGAAGTAACATATTACATACCTTAGGATCTGTGTCATACAAGTGTTAGACAAATGATTTGTAGCTTTCAAATTCACCAGCAACAATGTAGTGGAGAGAATATTTTCTCTTGAGCCTTTATAAATTCATTTATTTGCCTTTTCAATCAGAGGTTCATCATAAATACCATCACTATTGTCCTCATGATCCTCATCTAGATGACCGAATAAGTCTTGAATCATTTCATTTGTCTCATCAACTTGAACTATGTTATTATTGTCATCTACTTCCATGGAATCATTAACTTGATCTTCATTATCTGCTTCAATTTCTTCATCTTGTACTACAACATCATTTCTGCTATTACTTGGTGCTTTCTGCATAAAGTTAGGGGGAAAATCTAACTTTATAACTACAAACAATCATGAAAAATTAGTGCATGTATAAAACATTATAAAATTTGAGAATATAATAAATATTAAAATAGATAATGAATGTATTACCATTAGACGATATTCATTTGATCCCTCGTCCATGTGCCCATATTTTCTAGAATGTTTTGTATATGTTGCTATTAAAACTCTTTCAGAACGTTTAGTACAACAATTTTTGCTAGGGAAATAACATTTACCATCACCCTTTTCACCCTCTTTAATTCTTTTCCCAGCTCTATTGTCTTCTGACATTCTTCCCCACAGACTTATACTGAAACAAATATTTGTTTTTTATTCGCCGAGAAGACCTGCAAACCCTTTTTGAAGCATTGTTATTATAGAAAACTTGTCGCAACATCCATCAAATGAAACATATTTATAGATTTTGTAACGTCGCAATTCCGACGTAAAAAAGTCCTAAGTGACCGTTGGTATTTTGACTTGGTGAACATACTAAGGTGACTATTGGAGGGGAACACCTAGTTTCCAAAACATTGCAATTGCGACATATATCTTCACAAATTAGGCAAGAACGACGTCTATGTCACAAACGTGGCAAGAGAGACGTTCCGATGGAAAACGTGTCAAGAGAGACGTTGAAAAATGTCACAATTGAGACATCAATCTTCACAAATGTGGCAAGAACGACGTATATGTCACAACTGTGGCAAGAGAGACGTTTCGGTGGAAAATGTGGAAAGAGAGACGTTAACGTGGCAAGAGAGACGTCAACATGGCAAGACTGACGTTATTGGGCAATATGAACTTTTTTTATTATAAATTTCCTCTATTTTCTGACAATATGGATAATTCTGTCCATAACGCCACAAATAAAACGTCAGGATTTTTACAATATGTACTAGTTTAATTGGTTGTCAATGGACAAATTTCTGATTTGTCACTTGTAATAATCAGCCCAGAGGTAGTTCCAACATGTTCCCCACTCATGGTGTCATAGTCAACTGATTTTAACATGGTTGTTCCATTTGTCCTCCTGCAATTAATATAAATATTGTGTTTTTATACAAGTGTCATAGCCAAATAGTTAGTCGAGTCCAAACAGATCTCTGCCCAACTGTCACAATAATTAATTACAAATATCAAATTCGAAATTCGGAATTGCCAAAAATAGAAAAAATTCCCCCAATTCGAATTTACTAAAAAGAAGAAATAATATTTCCAGCAAATTTAAATTTCAAAAAATATTTTATTTTTGGGGATGTCACATCCTTTCCCCCTTCAATAAAACACTGTCCTCAGTGTTCATTCCTTTCCTGGAACAGGATTGGATGAGATTTCTGTAAATCTCCCTCCAATTCGCAAGTGACCTCCTCGAGACTAAAGTGCTTCCATTACACCTTTACCTGAGCGATGACTCTGTTCCGAAGTGTTATTTCTCTCCGGTCCAGAATGCGTAGGGGTTCCACTTAGAACTCACCTTCGGGTTCCACCTACACCAAGTTCCAATCAATCATATTAGTAGGGTCATGAATATACTTTTTCAACAAAGAAACATGAAATACATTATGAACTCTTAAATTAGCTGGGAGTGCAATTTGATATGCTACGGGTCCAATTCGAGCTAGTATCTCAAAGGGACCAAAAACCCTAGGTCCCAGCTTGGCACAGTTCCCTAACTTCAGCGAGATTTTTTTGGCTTTGACCTTCAAGTAAACATGGTCTCCCACTTGAAATTCCAAGTGTCTTCTTTTCTGATTTGCATAGCTTTTCTGTCTGTCCTGTGCTTCTTTCAAGTTCTGTTGTACCTTCCTTACCATGTTCTCCATTTCTTGGAGCATCTCTGGTCCAACCATGATATTGTCAGTCGGGTTATCTCAACTAATTGGAGTTGTACATTTTCTGTCGTACAATATTTCAAAAGGTCTTAATTTAGCTGAAGTTTGGTACCCATTGTTATATACAAATTCTACCAAGTGTAGGTGGTCTTCCCACTCGTTCAGTTTTGTTATTACATACATGCGGAGCATATCCTCGAGGATTTGGTTTTTCATTTCGGTCTGTCCATCCATTTGTGGATGATAACTTGTACTGAAATTCAAGTTAGTATTTAGCCCTGCAAACAATTCCTTCCAAAAAGAGGATGTGAATTTTACGTCCCTATCTAAAATAACCATTTCAGGAATACCATGCAGTCTAAAAAATTATTTCATGAATATTTAAGCAATGTTTATAGCTTTAAAAGTAGACTTTACAAAAATAAAGTGTGCAGACTTACCAAGTTTATCGATTACAACAATGATAGAATCATTTTGTTTCTGAGTTTTAGGCAAACCTGTTATAAAGTCCAGCAATATGGTCTCCCATTTCCATTCTAGTACTGGTAATGGTTGTAATAGGCCAGCTGGATGATGGTGTTCGGCCTTAACATGCTGACAATCTTGGCACCTAGCCAAGTACTCTGTTGTTTCGCCCTTCATATTAGGCCAGTAAAATAGTTTTCTAAGTGTTGTTATTGTTTTCTCATAACCTGGATGGACAAAATACGGTTTCTGATGCACTTCGTCTAAAACAATTAATTTTAACTCTACTGAATATGGTATGTAAAGTCTGTTTTTAAATCTTAACAATCCCTTCTAGTCAATACCTATATCTGGTTTATCCGAGTTTGCGATACTATTTTGAAATTCTACCATCATCTTAGTGTAATTTCCATCGTTAATACCTGACGTCCTTATTATTTGTTCCATATCACTTTCTACCCTGCTGATATTTATCTCAAATAACCCATGGACTCTTCTTCTTAAAGCGTCTGCTACTTTATTTTCCTTACCCTTGATATGTCTAACCTCGAAGTCAAATTCTCTCAGGAAGGCTAGCCACCTTGCTTGTCTTTAATTAAGGTCGGGTTGGTTAAACATATATTTCACCCTGCTATTATCCATCAATAGTAGGAATTTTTTGCGCATTATATAGTGTCGCTACATTTTTAAGGCATGTATTACTGCTACCAATTCTAAGTCATGCATGACATAATTTCACTCGTGTTCTTTTAATTTTTGATACTCGTAACAAATTATGTGCCCTTCCTGAGTTAGAACACCACCTAGTCCCTCTTTACTTGCATCGACACATACAATGAAGTCTTTATCTGGGTCTGCTACCTTCAAAATGGGCGTCAATGTCAATAATTATTTCCGCTTGTTAAAACTGTCTTGACACTTTTACGACCAGTTAAACTTGGTCCCTTTATTTTGTAATGATGTGATAGGGAAGGCTATCTTGGAAAACCCTTCTATAAATCTGCGATAATATCCAGTGATTCCCATGAATGATGGGATATCTACCACATCCTTAGGTATTGGCCATTCCATAATGTCTTTTATCTTTTTCGGGTCCACAGAAATACCTTCTGAGGAAATGACATGTCCTAAATATTGTATTTCTCTTTGATAAAATTCACACTTGTCGAATTTTGCGTATAGTTTGTGTTTCCTCAACATTTGCAGAACTATCCTTAAGTGTTCATCATGTTATTCCTTCATTTTTTAATAGACCAGAATATTGTCGATAAATACTACTATGAACTTGTCTAAGTACGGACTGAAAATGTTGTTCATTAAGCACATAAATGTGGTTGGTGCATTATTGAGTCTGAAAGGTACGACTACAAACTTGTAGTTTCTGTATCTTGTTCGAAAATTTGTTTTGTTTACGTCCTGGTCCTTTATCATAACTTGATGATAACCGAATGGTAAATCCAATTTTGAAAAGATCTTGGCCCCACCAACTTGATCAAACAGATCATTTATCCTTGGTAAGGGGTATTTGTTCTTAATGGTCATTTTGTTCAGTTGTCTATAATCGATACATAGTCTTAGAGTACCATTTTTATTTTTCACAAAGAGAACTAGTGCTCCCCATGGTGAGACACGTGGTCTGATATACTCTTTGTCCAACAATTCTTGTAATTATATTTTTAATTATGTCAGTTCTGGTAGACTCAGTCGGTATGGTTGTTTTGAGATAGGGGATGATCTGAGTAGTAAGTCTATGGAGAAATCTGTTTCTCTTCTAGGAAGTAATTATGGTATCTTATCAACAAACATGTCTCTGAATTCATGTAGGACAACAAAGTGTTCTAACTTGGGATTATATTATTTTTCTAATAGATTCATCACTTAGATGGCGTAAACTTGACATCCCTTTCTAATACATTTCTTGAGTTGCATCGCTGAAAATTGTCTGAATGACACAGGTTTTGGTATGCCTTGGGTTGTTCTAACAATGCCAAAATTATATTTATAGCTAAGTATCTTTGTATAACAGTCTAGTACTGCTTTGCGTTTTTCCAACCAATCCATCCCGATAATCATATCATAATATCCTAGGGGTAGGATGTTAAGAATGGTTCTTATCATTTGACCATCGAAGCTGAACTCAAGATCAGAAATAAATTCAACTACTTTTCTTTTAGTACCTGTTGCTAGTTGTACAATCCATGCTTTTGCGTTCTTCGGTTTCTTAATTTTATTCGACTCTACTACATCATGAGTAATATAACCTAACATAGCTCTAGGGTCAACTGAAATAGATATTTGAGTGTCATTGATTTTACGTTCAATTTCTACCATCGAGGACTGGTGGTCAGCTTGTCGGCCATCTATGGCTTCATTTATCCGATGTAGACTTCTACCCATGTCTCCTACTATTGAGGCTTCCTGCAAATTGTGAATAGTAGTTCTGTTTGCTGTAATTAACCGTGGACAGTTCCTCCTTAAATGAGGTTCTCCAAACTCCCAACACTTTAATGACTAGTGGGAGTTGTCCTCAAACTTCTTTTTTCCCAGGTTTATTGGTTTACCGCTACCTTGCATATTCGGATGGTTGGAGTGAAAATTCTTCCTTGGGAAACCTTTTGCTGCATTTCGATAAGGAGCTGGCTGGTATCCCTTCTTCCACTGGTTCATTCCATATTACTTCTTATCCTTCCAGGTCTTGGGAAACTCTACCCACTGTTTATACTGGTCATAGCACATTCATTCTTTCCTGAATACCTCACTCAAGGATTTGGGAGTGTCGAACTCAATTCTGTCCCGGTAGGCCTGTGTTAAACAACTTAAGAATCATTGTATGGTTACCTTATCCTCTTGGATATACGGTACGAACCTTAGTAGTTCCATAAATTTATTTATAAGGTCCTCCATCGTCATCTGTCTGAGTCGTAACTCGTAAAAATATTTTGTATTCCTTTCATAATAGATTTCAGAAAGGTAATGTTTCTTGAAATACTTCTTAAAATCAGACCATTCCAACTATTTCTCCTTTAGTCCCTTGGCCAGTTTCAGGTCTTGCCACCAAATGCTGGCCTTCCCCTTCAAATTGTAGATGGCCATTCTGACATTCATGTTGCTGGAATAGTTGTAGATCTGGAAGTATTTTTTGATGTCTAACAACAATGCCTCGACTTCTTCTACTGTCTTGGATTGTCCATCAAAAGTAGTTGGTTTAATCTTTTTAAATTCTCCTTCAAGGTGGTCTGTTTGTTTTCTTTTTATGTCTAGTATAGTTTTGTCTTTAGCTGAAGGTGTCCCTTCAGACGAACTGTCTCCTTTTTCTGTTTTCGCACTAGAATTCTTGGAGGCCATTTTGTTGACCTCCTCCTCATGGTTATCATCTTTTGGGCTTTTCTTGGTTACTATACTATGCAGGAGGACTTCATTTATCTCTTGTTGTTCCTGTTGTACCTTCTTCAATTTTTCATTGTCGGCCTTGAAAACGTGTAGTTCAACAATAAGGTTCCTCATTGTTTCCAACACCTTCGTGGGTGAGCTTCCATCACTGTTCTGTCTTGGATCTTCAGGAGGTCCTTGCTACGGATTCTCTTCCATCCTAATTTCTGGACCTTCTTGAGCTGCCATAATCAACACAAAACAGAAAAGATTTATGTTTCTAACCACAAGATTTATTAGTTTTTCATAAATTGGAATATATACAAAACAACTAATATGGCCCTATTCAGGCCCAATGTTGTAACTTTTGCTCTGATACCATATGTAATGAACCTCAAATTATCCATAAAAAAAAATATCTATGACATAAATCAATTTCGTTTAAGCTTAGAATGTAAGAGAAGGTAGGATTCATTTATGTCCTCAATGTCATTATTCCACCAGTCTAGTTTACTTTGAACAGAAAAGCATAAGTGGGTAAATTCTTCCATGATTTTATCACTTCCCCTAACTCTCAAACCACTCCAGCATACTCAAATGTATATAGGCGATATCTAAACTTAGGTCGAAGGAACCTTTGTTTTTCAGAGAGATAAAGGGATAGCACCTTGAAGTGTTCAAAGGGAGGCAGAGATCGAAATCATCTCGCAATGGTCAAGATTTGGTGGAAGAACGCCAAATAATTTTGGCCAGATATCCTTAGAAGAATGAACGGTGAAATTTCCTTGGGGAAAGATACCAAAATCTCATGGACCGTTGGATATCATAGATCTGTGCGGAAGTTAATACTGATCGTCCTTTAGCATTCAGAAGCTCGGGAGGAGTAGTGACCATTAGATGAGAACCAACATGAGTCTTTTATCTCTCTCTTTGCATTTAACTATTTCGGAGTTTGGGTTTTTGGAGCAGCAAGGGGGTTTGGGAGATGCTGCATTGTGAAATCCCAGTTCGCAAAATCCCAAAAGAATCGAAACCGTTGATCTCTCAAGGGGAAAAATTCTGGTATTTCTTCTTCGGGGAAAATGGAGGGGAAGTTTCGGACTTCAGGGATTAGAAGGAGTTCGGGTTGGATTTACATCACAACCTTATGAACCCCAAAACCACGACGCGCTCCGAGGAGATAGCCCTAGGTCATAGGGAGTGGTCGCATGGGCGGAGGCTAAAGGAAGAGCCAAACCCGTTAAGCCCCTTTTCGACATTTTAGGACTCAGGAGTTCAAAAGGCTTAGAAACGTTGCAGCTGGAGTCATGAAGTACCGAATCGTGAAACCCCAAAATACTGGGCCCGCTGTCATTTATTGATTATTATGACAATAGGTTTTTGCGTGGGTCTTTCATTCATTGAATAGTCTGTATGCAGTACTAACTGCACTGGTATCCACATACCTTTTGTATATATATATAATTCTATAAGTACTATGTGTACAGGCCTCTTCCAAATTCAATTATTCAAAGATAGGTATGCTAGAACTTCAATTACAAAAGTAAACTTGTGCCTATAAATAGTTCAGTATCTTTCAAGCTCATCTATACATAAACAATCCTACCTCAAAATTTGATTTCAGAGTTAAATCTGCTCTTGTAGGTGGATATGTTCTTTAAGTTCATATGTAGATAGTTTTGGTCTAGCGTTTTGTTTCAGGATGAACCATTCCTCGGATTTAGTCTTTGATCATAAACTTTTCATAACGCACATATGTCATCCATGGAAATTATTTCATCTTAGCACAATTAGAGGCATAATATCAGATACATGAATCCTTCAAACAAAGAATGAGCATATTTTAAAAGAGGATTAAATACAAAGTTGACATTTCGGCATTCGAGACTCACTATTACAGAATCACAGAGTTCCTTTGCTGTACTAAACCTTGAAATGTACAGCCCACAGTCCCTTTGCATTTCGTGTATCATTTTGTTTGAATGATAGGTGTTCATAAACTCCAACATCCCAAACCCCGAAACCCCGAAACCCCGAAATGTTGGGCCCACAGTCCCTTCGCATATCGCAATTCGGCTTTTCATGTTTCATTTTGTTTAACGTTAGGTGTTCGTAAACACCGACATCCCGAACCCCGAAACCCCGATCATTATCATGACTTGGCGCATGAATTTTTTTTTTTTTTGTGTTCATCATTTGTAATCGTCGAAAACCCAATTGACCTCTGTTTTTCACACCATTTTTTCCTCTACTTTTTATGCCCTAAATCAATAATCTAAGTTAATTTTTCGATAAAGGTCCTGAATAAAAGTCTCCGGAACCTTATGCTTATGGAGCATTCAGTTGCCCAATTTAAAAAGGGGTCATTCAAAATCGATTCCCTCAGGTTCTTATCGAGTTTGGAAGAAAGGGTAAAATTTCCCAAAGGTAAAAGGGGATTTGGTCCTGGTTGTTATAGTATAATGTTTTCCATAAATTTCTTCTACAGGATTGTCCTGTTCGTTAGGTTAAATAAAATAATCTATAACCGATCTCTACTCGGGTCTCGTTATGCCCTAAAATTTTAACTACTAGGGTTATTGCCTTGAATACATGCCATGTTTTCAAATGATATATGTTGGATTGACATACGCTAGATCTATAATACTAAAACATTTTATCTCATTTCGACACTCCTTAAAATTATTGCCAAAGTGGTTTAAATCTGCCATAGCGATTATTTAGATTTGATATAATGGTCCGAGTAAAGTTACGATTCTATGTTTTTCCTTCCAGAATAATATATGCATATATATATATATATATATATATATATACATGAGTCTACAAGAATATATGTACAGACCTACTCAATCAAAATTCTCATAGATAGATATGTCTGATATTGCGATTACAAAAATATAACTTTTGCCTATAGACGAATTTATACTATCAAATTCACTTGCACATGGATAACTCTATCTCAAGTTTTTAATTCAAGAGGGGAAATCCCAGAATTTAATTCTTGATGATAAAACTTCATACAATGAACATATATCATCTCTGAAATCCATCTCAACTTGGTATAGTTAGATACATTACAAAAAATAGACATGATCATTCATACAGTTACATTATATCAAATAGATGCAATCATTCACACAGAGAAGGAAATATTTACATATCTGGAACAGTTGGTGGAAAAAAAAAGGGAACAAGCACGTTCCTCCCAACCGTAGAATAGGTAATCCAAAACTACTTTCCCAATTCACCCCCTAGCTTGACCATGAATCCATGAGGGCGAACTTGGAAACTCCTCAGCAATGTCCTGCAATTCCAGTAGTTATCCTCTTGCCTCACACTCACTCAACAGTGCTCATAACAACAAGGAAAGTCTATAGAATATTTCCTAGCATACTTCGCAGCATCTTGCCTCCTCGCATATGCTATTTAACAGTTTTTGCCCGGGTCTTTTTCCCTCATTTGGGGATTTTTGCAGCTTTCTAAATCTCTGATTTTCAGGGGATTCCAATGGCCAAATCTATGATTTTCCACTTGTAATAATTAGCCCAGAGGTAGTTCCAACATGTTCCCCACTCATGGAGTCATGGTCAGCTGATTTTAACATGGATGTTCCATTTGTCCTCCCGCGATTAATATAAATATTGTGTTTTTATACAAGTGTCATAGTCAAATAGTTAGTTGAGTCCAAACAAATATCTTCCCAATAGTCACAATAATTAATTACGAATATCAAATTCGAAATTCAGAATTGCAAAAAATGGAAAAAATTCCCCAAATTCGAATTTAATTAAAACAAAAATGATATTTCTAGCAAATTTAAATTTCAAAAAATATTTTATTTTTGGGGATGTCACAACAGACCCTCTGTATATATGTATATATATGAAATATTTCTATATATGTATATAAATATAAAGAAAATGTTCTAGAATTAATTTATGTTACATTGATAGACTCAGAACCTTTCCAATACCTAATTACTTTGACCAGTAGTAACTACAAGAATTTTTCACTTTCAATACCCTTTTATTCTACTCTGAATTTGCAATGGTAAAGGTTGGAGTAAAATCTACATGAATGAGAATTAAATTTAATAGCACATTATTCGCATTATCTTTTAACTTCAAACTGTCGAAGGACAGATTTCAATACGATAAGAGAAAATAAAATCGTATTTATTTTCCTTTAATGTTCAAAACAAAACATAACAAGAACCCAACAAAATCCTTTTGGCCAATTATACAATATTAATGCCGTCTCTCTCATTGATTGTGAAGACAAGTAACATAGGTAAAATATGAGAATAATCTCTACCACAATATTAATTCTTTAATCAAATCATTCTACCCTGAGTCACTTAGACCTTCTTGGAAAGGATAAAATGAAACACGAATACCTCTTGAGGTGAAAACGGAGGTCAACCTCCATGCATTCTCCTGGATGGAACCCCTGCACATGGTTTTTCGACAAAAAGATTACAACGTATTCAAACAGAAATAAGAAGATCTAACAAACTAAGAAAGTATAGTCGAAGAAATCCTTAACTTCTTTTAGAGGGGATTCGACACCACTCCCTGTTGCGATGAACTACGTACTATCCAGACCGAAAGGGAAGAGGAGCCCAAATCTATCTTGTGGGTACCCTCGCAAAACCAAGGAACCCACCATTAGCGATAAGAATCAATGAACGACCAAAGAAAGGAACATAACAGAGAACAGTATATGAATGGTGGAAAATTGCATAATAAGCATAAATTCAAGGACCATTTCCAGAAGTATAAAGGACCATCAGAACAGTACCAATGATTTGTAAAACACTCTACAAATAAGTTAGGGAAAAATGCAAGGTCAATACGAGGAAAAATTAAAGAATACTCCAAACGCACATACCCTGTAATACACTCAAAAAGAGAAAAGTGACACACAGAACAAAGCCCAAACAATTTCTTTTTTAGTTAGGGTACCAGCCTGACTTAAGGGTTAGGCCGACTATTATTCCGTGGGAGGCTCTCAAATAAGGAAAATTTTTATAGTCCTATGTATTTATCGAGAAGCATTGGGAGAACATCGATTGACGAGTTCAAAACCCTTTTCTTCCCCAACCCCAAATAAAAATAACTTGCGAGGAAGATTTCAGTATCAAGGAAAATTTTATGTATAGTATATAGGCATGTATAAGACCTTATCCAAGTAACTTCCGACTACTTGTAGGGAATACGTTGGAAGAGAATTATGTAACAAGGCAGAAAGAACCTACAGTAAAATTTATACAATCCGATGGCTACTTACTGAAACATGAGTAATCTGGGAAGTGCTCCAAGTCACCATACCACTGCATAGAGTAAGGTCAAGAAATAGAAGAAAAGCACAGAACTCTACACTGAGTACGTTTGCACAAAAATGATAATGGACCTCGGTTGTACCGTGAGACACGCATATTGAATGTGGTGAGTATAATGAGGGATTGTGGCATGTGACAGTAGCGATGTGGCATGTTTGGGTTATATGAGGGTACAAGGTGACTCTCATTTTCTCATCCACCCCATTTAATGGTCGGTCAGAGATTTAATTTTGTCTGTCAACACCTCCAGTCCCTTTTAATATATTTATCCATGAGACCAAGTCTGGAACTCCTCAAACCCGTCTTTTCTTAGTCTAGTTATTGTTGGTGGTTGGACTTAGTTAAGTATGGTAAGGATCAATCTACTTCCAGCTTAGGGTTCGCTTTCAACTAGGAGGTCTATTGGCTTATGAAGGCTCTCATTCGACCAAAGAAAATTCCACCAAGTCTATGGTCACCTACGTAAAATCCATCCCAATAAATCCAAATCTAAGGCAAGGATTTTGTTTACCCTTTTTATGTTGATAAAGTTCCTCAGGGTCTTGCAGTTCAAGTGGGCGCGCGCAGGTGGAAGAGGGTGTTAAACAGGAGGCTAAAATCTTAAGTCACAGGCCTATGTCTATTCCCTCTTTTCTACAATTTAACCATTTAATCACTTATGAAAGCGAGTATAACTTAAATAAAATTTGAAGGGTAAGCACTAGACTATGGTTCTGTAATATTAGGAAATAAATTTGAATACACCGGGTAGCATAGTTTTAAAATCAAGGTTATTCCTCATATTGTAAATCTAACATACAGACTTAGAACTTAATGTACTTAGAAGAATTTATTTTTTTATGACGAAATTGGGGTATATTACATTACATGTGGTTTTGATATATCTCTCACAGACATTGTGTTATCTATATCGACATTAGGGCCTTTAATTCCTTTGACAGTGTCATTTTCCTCCATAGAATCGAAGGTTAATGGATTGAAAAAAAATATGATTAGGGATAAGAAAGGTGTGTATCATTGAGTCCTTAGAGAATCCATAATCTTCTAGGGACATTTTTTTTTCTAAGTCAATATATTCAACAATACACATGTTGAGTTGATGGTTGTAAGCATAGGATAAGGTCAATTTGTTTAAATATTTTTGGAGTTCTAAAACATTTTGAATTATTATATGACTTGGTCTTTATGTAATATAATTTTCAACTATTTAATTAAACTGTAACCCTAATTTTACTTATATGATAGTTATATTTGATTTCATATCAAAAATAAATAACAACTAAATTAGATAATAAATCTTCTTTAATAATGCATAGTTTGGTGTTTCTTGAAAATCATATATTAAAAAGAAATTAAAAAAAAAAAAACATTATAGGGAACTAGCTCTTTGATGAAGAAAAACATTTTACTCATCCCTCGTGTTTAGGTTAAAATTCATACTTATTTGAATTATTATTAGTAATCATTATCTCTTTAATTTTCTCTCACTAATGTTGAAAACTTATAATGGAATGAAATTATCAACTACCCAATTCTAATGAATTCACCATTTTTTAGTCTCTCATTAGTAGATTAGATTTAAAAATTGAGAAGAAGGTAATGTTAATAGTGGGATGTATTAGACTCACTTCAAGCTTCATTTCAATATTGATTTGGAAATCCTAGAATCGTTCATCCCATCACCCAAGGGAAATCCAAGTAAATTAATGATGGTAGGGTTATAGTCTCAAAACCAAATTTCAAATATACCCATCTACTTTAAATTGGTGGCTTCAACATTTACAAAAGTTGAAACATCCACACTTGAAATAGTATTACTTCTTACTATTTAACTTTGTACAATTATTTATGATATGCATCTATTACTTCTTAATTATATGCATTTATTACTTCTTAATATTCACCTTCTTCATAATTAAATATTATTACTTTATTACTATTCACCTTAATTATTATCTAACTTTTAATGTGGCATTTTTAATCATATTAGATCCATTTATTATATAAAATTTTGACTAAATCCATTTTGACTTTGTATCTATTAAGTATTCATAAAAATCAAATTTTTAAACAGACCAAATCTTTTTATTACTTAATTTTTTTAATAATTAGAAAATTAAAATATTATATCCATTTATTATATAAAATTTTGACTAAATCCATTTTAACTTTATATCTATTAACTATTAATAAAAATCAAATCCTGATAACATATTGAGTGGACCACAGTTCTAGCTCATTGGTTTGACGCTTGCTTCTACCTTTGACCAATCCACCCTATAGAATAGAATGTTCCGCATTAACCCCAGCCTTATCAAGGGAGGGGTCGGAGTCCGAGGCATTCCTTATCAAAGAAACTGAAAGTTATTAAAACATACTGTAAAAACCAAAGGATAATATTGCTTCTGAACCAACTTCATGAGTAAACCCTCTTGGCGCCTGCACAACACTCCGTTGTAAAGTAGTTGTCAAGCAGGAATCGCTTGCATGGAATCATAGGGGCTAACACTGGAATCCTGTGCATTTCGTCACAAGATTTGCCTTCTGTTGTCATGGCCATTGCAGTCATCAGTGCAGCCACCAGCCCAACGACCATCACAACTTTGGCCATGCCCATTCTCAGTCTCTCGTCATAACCCTAAGACGATGCAATGCAATACTTATTACTGTTTGTTACTGGACCTGCTTGGACCTGCTTTGTCGATCGGCCCTCTACAGCTCCACAACTTTGCCGCACGAAAGGATATACACACTATATTCGGCCAATACAGTGCATATATATAATATTTCGGACAGTATCTATTCCTATTTCACAGGAAGCGATAACTCTCGCCGGAGGTTTTAATTTCTTAATTTATTGCCTTACTCTAATTATCATATTTATTTTCACATATAGAAGTTAGTTGTATAACAACTTTTTTTTAATTTATTAATTTGTTGTAATTTTGATTCCTTACTATAAATTATGATTTATATTATATAAATTTATTTCATTATTTAATATTGATTAAAATATATAAATATATATTTAAGTTTATAGATGTTTTGTTATTGAAATCGATGATTTAATGAACCTTTTAATTATAAAATCTTATTTTACTGTCAATAATTATAGATGCTGGCATATTTTTTTTTAGTGATTGTTCCAAATCAGAATAAAATTTAATTTTATAACTTCCTTATATTTATAAATGAGTACGTTTTGTCTACCTTTCCATTAACCCATCGGTAGTTAACCTAGCTGGATGCATGTTTGGCCTACTTTCGAACACCTTTCCATGAACTCATCAGCGGTTAAGCTGACATGTGGATGCATGTTGCATGACACGTTTGGGTGGACACATCTAGATGACATGTTGCATCTAGATGACATGTAGCATGACACTTTGGTTCTCGGAAGAATGGTCAGGTTATTTAAACACTCATTGCTGATACGAACTAGTTACGCCGAAAGACGTACATCTATTGATAATGGGCACATTTAATAGGTTTTTAGTTCTTAATACGTTTTCTATGGACGAGATTAAATATGTCTAGAATATTCTTAGTGGTCACAATAAATAAATGGCTCTGATTTCATCCATTAACTTCTGAGCTGTTATAAAGACATCCGTTTATATGTTTACTTTTTTACAGTTACCTAATCGTGTTAAAAAATTACTGTGATCGCTAACTTATTGCCACGTCTACCTGATTAAAAAATATTAAGATGTTCGCACAGAATGACTTATTGCCACGTCTACCTGATTAAAAAATATTAAGATATTCGCACAGAATGGTGGCCACGTTTCTGTGCTGGCTACGTTTCGTTTCATTTCTGTGCTGGGAGCATTTAGTTTCATTTCTGTGCTGGCCGCCTTTCATTTTAAATATGCCTTTCGGCATTAATCAGCCACTTAATTGTGGCTGTGCTAGTTTTATTTATTGCTTTGAACTTTGTATGGAAATTAATATGGTACAAGTTTTTTTTTAAATTTCGATTTTAGATTTTTTAGAATTTGAATTAATTTTTTGAAATTTAAATTTTAGGTTTTTAAAAATTTGGATTAGAAATTAATTTATATGATTTATTGATTAGATTTTTTTTTTTCAAGCATTAACTATAAGTTAACAAGATTTTAGTATTGGCAGGTAAAGTATGGACAGGGCAGGGCAAACTCGGCAGCGACTTGAAAGCAGGTGAAGTGTTAGATTGAAATCAACATTTTCTAAGAAAATTAATCCATTTTTGAGGCGAGCACGCCCTGTAATGTAATATAACAGGCACCTGACCCTGTTCAAATGAATATACGATTGAGTACGGTGCCTCCGTCTAAACTACCAAATACAGACCCGAGCAAGATCTTTCACTACCCGACCATTCTTTCACTTTGGGGAGCCGGAAAATCATTCTAAATTAACCTATAATGTGTAATGCCAAAGTTTGCGGAATGTCAAACCAATTCTCGAAGCACAAAATTGAAGACTTAGCACTAAACGCAACCAAGAAAATTTAAATCGACCAGAAATTGAAGTCTTCTTAGGGTGACTTTGGAAACAACAAAAATAATTTCTTCTGATTATTAGGGTTAGGATAATGATGAAAATACATTGTATTAGTAAATGATTAATGACTATTAAAGTGAGAGCAATGATGAAAATACATTACATTAACCATGTAAAATTAAAATGTTAATAATTATTAAGTTTAAAGCAATGAAGAAAATATATTACATTATCAATGTAGAATTAAAATGTTAAATAATTTACTAAGAAGATATATTAAAAAAAATATATATCACATACTTAATTGTAAATGTTTGTATTATATTTGGCAAACTTCATATTCAATGTACTATATTTATTATTAAAAACAAATATTATATTATATTTAAGGGTGAAAAAGAATCCAAGAATAATGACTTACTGGTAGAGAGCTGAATTTGTTGATTGATATTACTTCCAACATCCATGTAGCAGGGTTGTATCCAAGTATGATTTTCGAAACACCTTCAATGGCCTCAACTCTCGTTTCATCAATACCAACTGTATTTCCCCTAGTATAAATAATTATTAGTTGGTGAAAGTTGTACATAATCTGCAATTTCAATATAATGATAATATAATTATAAATTTTTTTATTAGAATTTGAATGATTGGGAAATCTAAATTTTAATATTATTAGTAAAAAGAATATTGTTAATAATTAGAAAAAGTTTGTTATAAAATTAAATGTTATAATTTCAATCTAATAAAAAATTGGAGTTTTTCAATTTTATTATTATTAAAAATAAAAAATAAAAATTTATAATAAAAAAGTTTTGAAGTTTTTAATATTTTTAAACTATTTATAAAAGAAAAATGAAAGAATAAATTTTAAGGTTAATCCTTTTTATTTTAATAAAAAATGAATTCTAAAATTAATTGCAAAAATGTATGTGGTGTGAGAAATATTTGTAATAAAATTGTTTTCAAGTTTTTAAATATATTTTGATGAGTTATAAAGAAGATATGAAAGTAGTTACCTTTAAGAAAAACAAATTATAACATTAATCCTTTAATTTTGAATAAAAATTGAATTCTAAAATTAAGTGTGTGCTAGCATTTATCTTTTAACTTTAAATACAAATTGAATTCAAAAATTAATTTTAGAAATGTATGTGGTGGTGAGTGAATTAGAGTTTGTATTAAGACAATTGATAATATTTTCCATTAAATTCCCTCTTATGAAGTAGAGGATTTTTTGGTTATAATTTTTTTTTTTTTTTTTCATTTTATTTTCTTTCTTTATGAGAGTAGAAACTCATATATTATGGACCCACTTTAGAGGTTAATGTAATGTGGGTCATTCATTTGTCTCACCAATCCACAATAAGAATAGGGTAGAGTTATTTCTATTATAATTTGTATTAAGGTTACTAATAATACATTATTGTATTAAGAAGTGATTATATATTATATTATTAATATTAAATGTTAATGTAATATGCACAATTTATTATATTAATGATTATTAATAATATTATTAATGGCTATTAACAATGGTCATAATTAATATAGGGGTATTAGTTATTATTAATATACTTATTAACTATATTATAAAATGGGTACCTTAAGGGTATGTATGTATATTATACATACATACCGTATATACAATAGTTATTAATTAATATTAATAATCAATCATGTCAACAATAATGTATTAACAATATATTAAGGCCAATGCACTTACAGTTATGGTTATTAGGGTTATTAGGGTTATTATGATTAGTGTTAGCACCATATTAGAAAAATAATAAAATTTGATTCACATGAGGCTCAACCATGGTTAATCTTAGGCAACAATGGAAAATCATACTCAAGCATGTGAAAACTATAGTCAAGTTTATTTTCTATCAATGTCTTTAGAACAAGTAAAAATCATCATGTGTAAAGTTAAAGATGGTTTTTTGTCAATGTCCTTAGAACAAGTATGATTCTAAGTTTCATTATATGTAATACATCACATGAGTTCAAAGTTCCTATCTTTGTGAGAAAGGAAACACCTTGTAATATTTTTTGAAATATCTTGGACAAAACTTCATTTTCAAAACATGTCAAACATAAAGAAACATTGTCAGGTGAAAAAAATAACTCGACATTTCCATTTCATGAGAAAAAACAAATGTTGCAACATGAGGAACATAGTAATGTTGCAATTTGATAAGCATAGTAGCGTCACAATCTAGCAAATATAGTAACCTCACAATGTCACAAACATAACCCTGTAATTGCAATGTCACGAACATATCCCATCTGTTGCAATGTGACGAACATTGCCATATTGTCGAAATCTGACGAACATAGCAGCATCACATTATGACAAACATGGTAAATTCATATTGTGATGAACATAGCCCTATTGTCGCAATGTGAAAAACATATCCCCATCATTACAATGTGATGAACATATCCATACTTTGTAATATTTTTTGAAAACTCTTGGACAAAACTTCCTTTTCAAAACATGTCAAACATAAAGCAACCTTGTCATGTGAAAAAATAACTTGACGTTGCCATTTCACGAGCAAAACCAAATGCTGCAACATGAGGAACATAGTAATGTTGCAATTTGACAAGCATAATAGCGTGAGAATCTAGCAAACATAGTAACATCACAATGTCCCAAACATATCCTTGTCATCACATTGTCACAAACATATCACATATGTTGTAATGTGACTAAGATAGCCATATCGTCACAGTGTGACGAACATCATAGCGTCACATTCTAACAAACATAGTAACGTCTCAATGAGATGAACATAACCCTATCGTCGCAATGTGACAAACACATCCCCATCATTGTAATGTGATAAACATGAACATATTTACACAATGTGATGAAA
Source organism: Picea engelmannii (assembly GCA_009831015.1). Lineage (NCBI taxonomy): Eukaryota > Viridiplantae > Streptophyta > Pinopsida > Pinales > Pinaceae > Picea > Picea engelmannii. The sequence continues at coordinate 19,670 of WSFP011434468.1, forward strand.
ATGTCATTGTCGTTGGAATCCGATGAACATATCCTCATCATCGTAATGTGTGGTTTACTCAAATGTTTCAACATGAGGAACATAGTAATGTTGTAATATGACGAACATAGTAGATTCATAAGCTGACAATCATAGTAACATTGCAATGTTAAAAACATAGTCTTGTCATCGCAATGTCTTTAACATAGACTTGTATTAATTAATGACGATGACATAGCCTATGTTAATGTATTTAACATAGGCTATGTATTAATTAATGAATATATTAATACATTATTAATAATGTATAAATTAAATTACTAATACATTAATATATTAATGTATAATACATTAATAAAGGATTACATTTATAATACAAACAATGTATTAAGTACAAAATTATTAAAATATTAATACATTAATGTATAACAAAATATATCAAAGTATTAATACATTAATAATTTAATTTATTATTTAATTTATACATTAAATCATATTAATTCACTAATCTAATAATACTATATTATTAGAGTGTGTCCAGTCCCCCCTCCTACTCGCTCATGGCTTTCTAATTTGGCTTGGTCCCCTACCTAGTTCATGTTCACTACCCTTGCTCGCACTATGGTATCTAGCTCCAATTTAGGCTCCCCTCCCAACCCCCCTCCCTACTTGGAACTTGAAATTCATAGGCTGAAGTGTACATTGAACGCACACAGAGGATTCCTACTTCGTTTGGACGGGGAAGGTGGTTGGAGGTTTGAAATGGTGGAAGAAGACCTCATCCAACTCAGGAAGGAAGCGGTCAAAGATCTCACTTACACAACATAGAAAACCAACAACAAAATAGCTTAACTAGAAGCACAAATTGAAAAGTTCAAACTCCAAGCTGCAGACTTGATCCGCCGAACAAGTGCAGGTGTGAAGACGTCTCCAAGTGCAAGCTCCATCACTCTGGATCCGAAGGTTTAATTATGGTTTATCTCTCTCCCGACTCTAGCTCCTTTTTGGTTCTCTAGGGTTTTCTTTGTACAAAGGAGCAGAGTCTCCCTTTGTATTATAGGCAACCACATTGTAAGCCAGACCTCAGTCTGTGTTTAGACTTTTTTGAACTCTCGAAAGTTATGGGAATACTCAAACTCTATATTAGAGCAAAGACTTATGTAATCTCGAAGCCCATACATACAACACAAGGCCGAATTTTGTATTTTTTCCACATTGATGATACCACTACTATTAATATAAAAACATCTTTCTTGTGTAAAAAAAAATATATTATACATTAAGATACTAATGTATTAGTACTCTAATTTATACATTATAGTAATGCAGTATTGTATTAATAAATATATTAAGGTTAATGTATTATTACTTTATTACTATATTTATACATTATTTATGTATTTACTTTATTATTAGTGTATCAATATTTTAGGAATGTATTAATTAATAATGTATGCGTTTATTACTTAATGTAATATATTACATTATTAATGTATCAATCAATCAATTACAACATTACATTACACACTAATGTAATTTAACACTTTAATTTATACATTTCATTAATATATTAATAGACAATTAACTTATATACATTAATTAGTTAATATTAA
>ML867206.1:1712-21258 GCA_009831015.1 Picea engelmannii
TTATGTAACCATTGAAAGACAATGGACCTTTTGATTTATTTTTGTAATGTGCATATTGATTATTAATGCCACATAGAAACTTGAACTAATATTGAAGGGATGGCCTTCACAGGTTATGATGTCATGGGAGGAATGGTCCAAGAGGGAGGAAATTACTGGTTGAAATGACCCTACCAGGAAGTACCCTGCAAAATTAAAAACAATGCAAACCCTGAACTATCCTTCCCCCATGAAACTTGATTTCTAGTCAAGCTAGTAACTGGGTAGTCTCCTCAAGAATTAAGGAAGGATGGGCAGAGTATCATCAAGAAGATTTTGTCATGACCTATGAGGTCTTGGGGAAGACCAAACAAAAATAGGAGGAGGATAGACAAAAGGGATACATGATTGGGAAAAGAGGCATGTGTGCTGGAGACGGGGAGAACTCTCTGGTTCGAAGAAAAGAGAAAATACAAGGGTAGTAGAAGTTCCCAGAAAACCTTGCAGAATACCATAAATCCTCTCGTAGCATCGTACCCTAGCTCGGGGGTGGCTAGTTGCAGCAGTGCAAGTGGAACTTTTCCTATGGTTGGGTCGAGAGCGGTTCATCCTTTAGTAGTAGCCAACATATCTTAAAAATTGTAGATAAGTAACATGTTCTGTTTTTGTGTATTTATTTGAATGCATGAATGGGCAATAAGATGATTTTGGATATGAATGTCTGAACTATAAACTTGTTTGTGAAAGTATGGAGATGGTCCTGTGTCTGCATAAATTATACATCTGCATAAGAAGTCTCGTATTTGTGAATTCAGATAGTCTGTCTTTTCTTAGTAAAATAACTTTAAGTATATGTCTACAAAAAGCTTGCGAGACTAGTAAATGTGGAAAGGATATGAACTTATACAGTTGCTTGAGCAGGTAAATAACTCGAATTTCCAAAATAATTCAAGTAGAGAGACACCTTACCTATTGTATGTACTAATGTATCTTTCACACACACACACATATATAATTTGTACGCAATGCTTTATTGCATGTGGTGGTGGACTACTTTGTAGGTTCTAGAGACGTCCCTATGGGAGGGGTAGGTGTAACACCCATGTTTACCCCAGTCTTTAAATATAAGTATTATCATAACCAAACTATGAATAGGTATGTTATGTAACCATTGAAAGACAATGGACCTTTTGATCTATTTTTGTAATGTGCATATTGATTATTAATGCAACAGAGAAACTTGAACTACTACTAAAGGGATGGCCTTCACAGGTTACGATGTCATGAGAGGAATGATGCAAGAGGGAGGAAATTACTGGTTGAAATGACCCTGCCAGACAATACCTTGTAATATTAAAAACAATGCAAACCCTCAACTATCCTTCCCCTAGGAAACTTGATTTCCAGTCAAGCTAGTAACTGGGTAGTCTCCTCAAGAATTAAGGAAGGATGGGCAGAGTATCATCAAGAAGCTATTGTCATGACCTACGAGGTCTTGGGGAAGACTACACGAAAATAGGAGGAAGACAGACAGAAGGGAGGCATGATTGGGAAAAGAGGCCCGTGTGCTGGAGACGGGGAGAACTCTCTGGTTTGAAGAAAAGAGAAAATACAGAGGTAGTAGAAGTTCCTAGAAAACCTTGCAGAATATTAGAAATCCTCTCATGGCATTGTACCCTGGATCAGGGGTGGCTAGTTGCAGCAGTGCAAGTTTCGCTTTCCCTACGGTTGGGTCGAGAGCGATTCATCCTTTAGTAGTAGCCAACATATCTTAAAAATTGTAGATAAGTAACATGTTTTGTTTCTATGTATTGATTTGAATGCATGAATGGTTGAATGGGTAGTAAGATGATTTTGGATATGAATGTCTGAACTATAAAATTGATTGTGAAAGTATGGAGATGGTCCTGTGTTTGCATAAATTATACATCTACATAAGAAGTCTCGTATTTGTGAATTCATACAATCTCTCTTTTCTTAGTGAAATAACTTTAAGTATATGTCTACGAAAAGCTTGTGAGACTAGTAAATGTGGAAAGGATATGAACTTATACAGTTGCTTGAGAAAGTAAATAACTCGAATTTCCAAAATAATTCAAGTAGAGAGACACCTTACCTACTATCTCTCTCTCTATATATATATATATCTCGGTGTGTATACATGTACATCGCGGTGTTGGAATGCCCAAAACCAATAAGTCTTCGAAAATGGGACCCTGTGAAAGCCATGGAGTTCCTTGGACAAGCGTGAGCATCCTTGAGACTTGGTAAAACTTGTAAAGGACTCAGAGAAATACTTGCGTGAAAGTGGCTAAGTCTTAATTCGGTTGTTAAGCCAGTGGAAAACCCTAATTCGCTTTGGAGGATCGTGGCCATTGTTTTTGAAGGATGGTTAAATCTGGGCCCTCTATCGGAGCAGGGTTGAGATATGATCTTGACCATCGATATGGTGGAATGGTGAGATCCTGACCCTCCTTCGGAGCTAGATATGAAGCCCGTGGAGTATGCACATTGAAATCAACGAGGGTCGTTGATCTATTAGAAGGTGTTCGTGGAAGATTATGGACCATTATATCCGTCGTGGTGGACGAGGTCAGAGTCCCATGGTCAAAATGACCTTGGATATCGAAGTGGAGGCATTTAGAAAAGGGGAGTCTAAGGGATGATTTACATCATCCATTGGGGAAAATCCCACGATAAATGTTTTCCATAGATCACCATGGGTCTCATTTAAACGAGACTAAGAAATGAGAAGACGTGAGACTGACGTGTCATGCTGACATGGACCACCAACATGACTAGAGGATAACACATGTCTCGTCGGTGTGTCTTGGGGGTGATAGGTGTCTCCCAAGGAATGGCCCAAGGCCAAGGGTCATACTAAAAAAGGGGGCTGAGAGACCTTATGAACTTGCCCCAAATCCTTACCGTCAGATCTCCAAGATGAAACCCTGACCATTGATTCTTCGGGATTGGAGGAGCTCTGAGAGGAAGATCTGACCATTGATGTGTTGGGACTGGAGGAGCTCCAATGGGAGATATGGGTTGTCCATCGTGAAGCATTATTCAGAGTGGAATTGATCGAAGACACTTCGACGGGGAAGCTTTGAGATGCAACCTAGACTGTCGGTCTGCTAAGGTGTGAGGGATCTCATAGACAATTTGGACTGTTAATCTTTATGTGAAGATTCAAGTAGATGATGTGAATGGTGCCATGTGTCATGATGCAGGTGGTGCCACATGTCTAGCAAATATGGTGCCACATGGAATAACGATCTGACACTTGTAGGTGAGCTTCTATGGGAAATGTGAATGCCACATGTCAGGTGGCAATGGTACCACATGTCATGTAGAGATGACGTCACATTTCAAGAGGATTTGACACCTGTAGGTGAAAATTTGAGAATATTTGGGCCGTTCGTCAGAGTTGAAACATTGGCAAGGTCGTGTATCGACCAAGAAGGATGATGGCAATGGAGTCATCGATGAAGAGATGAGAGTAGTTGATCTACTATTGATGAGAGTTGATCTCCGCCATTGATTTTCTCGTGACTAGATGATATAGGAGAGGAGATATGATGTCATGATGACATGAGGGTGCCAACATGACAACCAATGTATCCAGGTAGTGACAAGTGTGGCCAAGGGATTGATCATCAGGATGAAGGTGGATCCCAATGTATGAGGAGGCCCTTTGGGCCCTCATTGTAAACTGTGACCGTCAGATCTGTCGGGGATTGTCCTCGAGAAATCTGGACCATAGATTCATGTTGTATTGTCATAAGAGGTGGAAGGATGGCAACACTTAAGACAAGTGCCTAATGCCAATGATGACGTGAATTGGTGACAACGAGAACCATGGATCTATGAGAGGTCAAAGTTCATCTCCACCATAGATATCTAAAAACCCTTACAAATAATAAAGTGGACGATGATGCCATGAGTGATGTGGCATGCTATTAAGGCATCCAGGACGTTCCTGGGTGACATGTGTCACCTTTTGGGGGGATGATGAGACACAAATGCTCCAGAGGTCCAGAAAGGCCCTTAAGTCCTAAACCATGATCTAGACCGTTGGATCCACTGATCGAGAGATCTCAGCCATACGTTGGAAGAGTTTCGATGAAATTTTAGAGAGGAAAGTTGACGACCGTTGATCTCACCAAAGACGATCACGATCGATGATATCGTTGGAGACGATGACGATGAGATCTGGATCGTTGGATCTAGAGGTATTGTCATCCGGGAACAAAAATTTGACTTGTTAGGCATTGGTCAGGATCGGTGATGTGACCAGAGTCGTAGGATGCTCGACCCAGGGATAGTGGGATCTAGTGCAACCCCGATACAGGATCGTCGTTGAAAATTTTAATGTTGAAATGTGTAGGGCTCCATGGGAGAAAAACCTCGATGACGACAAAGAGAGGTAAAAGGATTAGGCACATGAACTTAATAAGCCTGACGATAGATGCCACGTTGGATGGCACGAGTATTAAGATTCCATGGGGGTGCAACGTGGTAGTAAGGTGACCTTGAGCCAATGGAGGCCCGATAACTTTGGGAGGCCATAACTTTTGATCCAGAATTTGGTTTGGGGCATGATGACGGTCATTGGAAAGCTCTTGATGAGCATAAGACAATGGTTCTCCCGAGAAGAGGTATTGATATGACTGAGAAAAGTGGAATTTTAATACCCCATCCCTCAAAAGGGTACTTAGGGGGGTGGGTTTGTTACAGAGTGGTATCAAAGTAGGAAACAACCCTTGGCCTGCTTGGGCTCACGAAATAGTGAAATTTTTTTTATTAGAAATTTATAGGGGGGAGGGTACACTGCCCTACCCTATTCATAAGGGCCTAATAATGCCTAACCATATAACCAACCGTTTAATTCTTTGAGCGCTTTACCACATTCGCCAAGAGGTATTTTCGCATAGCATAGAGGGAGGTTGGAAGGTGACAATAAACAACCCTCAAGAGTGTTGTTGTGGATTTATTAACCACCATGTGTCCCTTAGTGGATATTCCGAAACCACCAACACAGAGTAGCCTTCTATTAAATCACGTGTAACTTGAGTGGGTGCTTTTAATTTGAACCGTCGATCCTTGTATACGATCCATGACTATTTTTTTCTACAGTACATAATGATGAGGATCGTTGATCCGATTGTGATCAATGATCATGATTATAACTTACCAACCATGTATTTGACCACAAATGCCTTGATCCAAAGATGGGTCTTGAATCGACCTTCCGATCTGACAATTCCTGAATCGCTATTTCACCCAACATATGGAATTCGATGAATTTCACTATGCGAACAAATAACATCTAAATCTCAAGACGAATGAGGTACCTATATCACTATCCATAAGAGTTTATTTAAACCTCATTGCTGAAAAGAGGGATGAGACTGTATGCTACTTTTGCATGATTGAAAACAAATTGTATGACGTTGTTATGTGCTTAATGATGAAGCTATTTTCTTTTTAAAATTACATGTGTTTTTTATAAGTTAAAGGATAATCAATTAACAAAAAATGTTGATCATCAACACTTAACTAGTCAGTGGGTTCCTAGACAAAGCTATAAGTGAAAGGATGGTGACACACCATGAATAGGGAGAGAGATCCGATAACAAAGAAGAATAATCTGATGAAAGGAGAGTGGTAGAAACCCCTCCAAATCTAGTTGAGACTATGAAAAGTCTCGTGGCAGAGCTGTAGAGCTTTAAGGTCGATAATGATAGGCTGATGAAAGAACATGAAAAATAGACTAAATTTAATGCAGTCCTATTGCAAATTCTGTCAGATATATAGAGACAATTACAACATGGACCAACAACCAATAATGTGAACAAACACCAATCTGAGAAAACCTAGAGTCTACTTGAGATACATAGGCATGGTCCTGAAAGTAGTAATGCAAGAAGAAGCACTCCCAAGAAGGCCCGACATGAAGCCAAGAGGCATGCCAAAACCCAAGACTCATCTGAAGATTCCTCTAGTGAAGGGGTAGAAAGCTCCAAGGAACTATCCAACAGTGAGACTAGTTCACATTCTCAAAGGAAAAGAAAGAAGAGGAAGCACTCCAAGGGCGGTGATCCTGAAGAATTTAAGAAAGCCAAGCCACCCACTTTTGATGGGGAAATAAAAAAGGGGGAAGAAGAAGAATCTTGGATACTTAGCCCGAAGAAGTATTTCAGAGTTCATAACTACTCTTAAAACTTGAAAGCCCGAATATCTATATTTAACTTGAATGGAAAGGCCTCTATCTGGTGGGAGGACCTTAGAAATTTAAATGGAATCCATGAGAAGGAGTTGTCTTGGGGAAAAAATTGAAAAATACTTCAAGAAGAAGTACGTGTCTGAAAGGTACTATGACGAAAGGAATAAGGAATTCTATAAAGTCAAACTAGGACAACTCACCATAGATGAATACATCAACAAGTTTATGGAGCTAGTGAGGTATGTACCCTATACAAAGGAAGAAAAGACAAAGATGCAACGATTCCTTAGTGGGCTGCCTCAATCTTTGCGAAAAAGAATTGAATTTGATGAACCTAAGACCTTTGAAGATGACGTTAGGAAAGCTAGGCATTGTTATGAACAAGTCAACCATAAGGCATAATATCCCAAGGACTGGAAAAAGAAAGGTAAATTGGGATTCAAGAAGAAGGGGGTTAAACCCTCAAGGTTTAAGAATTATGGGAAGAATTCAAGGATGAGCCTTCCCACTAAAAGTATGAGTTAGAAAAACTTTCCATCTCAGAATGGAAATAAAACCTTTGGGTTAGCCCGGGGAAAGACTGAGAGTACAAAGAAAGAGCCGTTGAAATTTTAGAGCTGCGGGAAAGAACATATGTTGAGGGACTGCCCTCAGAGGAATCTAGACAGTAGGAGAGTCTACAACGTCCAAGAGGATACCACATTTGATGATGTGGCTAGGAGTGTACCAAAAATTCATGCAGCCTTGGATAATAGACAAACAGACCACCAAGACTCAGTGGTGGAAATGGAAGGTATGATAGCCAACCATCTTGTCTCCATTCTAATCGACTCTGGTTGTAATTTGAGTTATGCTTCTCTTCAAACTGTTGAGAAATGTAAATTACAACAAGTAAAACATGCTAAACCATGGCTGATGCAGCTAGCCACGGGACCAAAAAGAAAGGTATCGAAGGTCATAACAACATGTCCATTAATAATGAATGGGTTGTTTACCTAAGTAACCCTGAACATACTTCCTTTAGGGTCTTATGACATGTTGATTGGTATGGATTGGTTGGCTGCCCACAAAGCTAAGTTGGACTGTTATAAAAAAACCTTAGAGTGCGAAGATGAAGAGGGGAAGAGAAGGACCCTACAAGGAATTCAAAAGCCTGTCTCAATGAGACAAATATCAACCCTTCAAATGAAGAAGTATTGTAGGAAAGGATGTCCCTTGTATGCAATACAAATACTGAACTTGGTTGAAGACCATAAACCAAGACTAGAAGACCGTCCTATACTGAGAGAATGCAAAGATGTATTTCTTGAATTACCCGATCTACCTCCAAGAAGAGACATTGATTTCTCAATAGAATTGGTACCTGGAGTGGTGACAATGTTAAGAGCACCTTATAGGATCAATACCCTAGAGCTAGTTCAGCTAAAATTGCAACTGAAGGAAATGATAGACAAGGTTTATATTTGGCCTAGTGTGTCTCCTTGGGGAGCACTATCTTTGTTTGTGAAGAAGAAGGATGGCACTCTTAGGTTGTGCATAGACTATAAACAATTTAACAAAATGACAAGTAATAATAAGTATCCCTTGCTGATAATTGATGACTTATTTGACTAGTTAAGGGGTGCTACAATCTTCTCCAAGATTGATTTGATATCTAGATACCATCAAGTTCGAATTAAGGATGAAGACATCCATAAAACATCCTTTAGGACAAGGTATGGGCACTACGAATTTGTGGTGGTGCCATTTGGGCTTACCAATGCAACAACCACTTTCATTTGGTTGATGAATGGCGTACTCAACAAGTTCTTGTACATATTTCTTTTAGTTTTCATTGATGATATCCTAATTTATTCAAAGAGCAGGGAAGAGCATGAGGAACATCTTAAGTTAGTGCTTCAAGTACTAATAGAGCACAAGCTCTATGCAAAGATTAACAAGTGTGATTTCTTCCAAAAGCAAGTTCACTACTTAGGCCATGTCATCTCTGAGAAAGGGGTGGCAGTTGAACCTGATAAGATCAAGACCATTATGGATTGGCCTACACCAAAATATGTAACTGATATTAGATCCTTTATGGGCCTAGCGGGATACTATAGGAGATTCATAAAAAGGTTTTCCAGGATTGGTCACCCAATCACCTCTCTACAGAGAAAGGGAGTTAAGTTTTACTGGAAAATAGAGTGTGAGGAAAGTTTCCAATAGCTGAAACACCTCTTAAACAATGCCCAATGATAAAAATTTCATACCCAAACAAGGATTTCCTTGAGTGCACCAATGCCTGCAAGGAAGGACTCAGAGGATTCCTCATGCAGGAAGGGCATGTAATCTGTTATGAATCCAAAAAATTGAATAAACATGAAATAAATTATGTGACCCATGACCTGGAATTAGCTGCCATAGTGCATGCTTTAAAAATGTGGAGGTATTACCTCCTAGGTAGAAAATTTGTGCTCATGATAGACTATAGTGGGCTGAGGTATTTATTTGACCAGCCTAGACTAAATGTTAGGCAAGCTAGGTGGATGGCTCTCATCAATGAGTTTGATTTTGAGATCAAACACATTAAAGGGAAAGAAAACAAAGTGGTTGATGCCCTCACTAGAAGCATGGAAGTGATCCACTTGGCAGCTGTAAGCACCTGTGAAATAGATGTCAAGGAAAGTGTTAAAAGTGTACAAGAAGTAGATGATTTTTTCAAGATTGTAAAGACATATCTCGAACAAGAGCCCATGGGGATGAAGTACGGTGATTATCAGTTGATAAATGATGTCCTGATAACTTACAAAGGCAGGTTGTACATCCCAAATTGTGATGACTTTAAGAGGTTCATCATGGATGAACTACATAAAATACCATATATTGGTCATTCTAGTTACCCAAAAATGAACACGACCACCAAGAAATTGTTCTATTGGCTAGGAATGAAAAAAGACTTAGCTAACTACTTAGATAAATGTTTGGAATGCCAATAGGTTAAAGTGGAATACAAGCACCCAACCAGGCTGTTACAACCCCTACCTATTCCAGAGTAGAATTGGGAAACCATCTCCATGGATTTTATCACAGGATTACCTAAAACAACCAAACAAAATGATTCCATGATGGTAATTGTGGACAAGTGGAGCAAGGCTACTCACTTTATTATGGTAAATTCCATTTCCAAGGCAATATATATTTCCCATATCTTCATGAAAGAAATATTTAGACTGCATGGGATGCATAAGGAAACCATATCTGATAGAGATGCAAAATTCACCTCAGAATTATGGAAATATTTGTTTACTGGTTGTGGAACAAAATTGTTGTTTAGTACATCCTATCACCCTCAAATTGATGGGGAAATAGAGAGGGTAAACCCAGTATTGGAGGATATGTTAAGGATGCATGTGATTGATCAGCCCAAGAAATGGGAAGAATACCTACGCCTGGTAGAATTTGCCTACAACAATGGTTACCAAGAATTGTTGAAAATGAGTCCTTTTGAGGCTCTCTATGGTAGAAAATGTAATATCCCAATCAACCGGGATAACCCAATGGAAAAAATTATACTTGGGCCAGATATGCTAAGGGATTTAGAACAACAAGTCACTCATATAAAGAAAAATATAAAGATGTCCCAAGATAGGCATAAGAGCTATGCAGACAACAAAATGAGTCACAAAGAGTTCAAAATAGGAGCTCATGTGTATCTCCAAATTAAGCCCAGAAGAAGTTCCTTGAGAATGGGAACATGTGCCAAGCTGACACCCTGATTTTGTGGACCTTTTGAAATTCTAGATAGAGTGGGACCTACAACATATAGATTAACTTTACCTCCCACAGTGAAAGCACATAATGTTTTCCATGTTTTCTTGTTAAAGAAATATATACATTATTTTGCTCACATAATTGACTGGTCTGTGATCCAGGTGGAGCCAGAGGGAGAGTTCATGCTAGAAGCATAGTGTATATTAAACATGAGAGAGATCCCTCTTAGGAACAAAACCATTGCAGTGGAAACACTTTGGTCTCGATGAAGCTACATGGGAAATGGTGGATGCCATGAAAGAGACATACCCTTTTTTGTTCACTGCTATACATAGAGTTTTTGCGACAGATATAACACCGAGGGAGGTGCTCCTTCAGGGGGGATTATAACACCCCTTTTCCCCCCAATCTATAAATATAAGTATTATCATAAGAAAACGATGAATAGGTTTGTTATGTGACCATTGAAAGACAATGGACCTTTTGATCTATATTTGTAATGTGCATATTGATTATTAATGCAATAGATAAATGTTGAAATACAACTGAAGGAATTGCCTTCACGGGTTACAGGTTATAGGAAAGAGGGAGGAAATTATTGGTTCAAATGACCTTGCCAAGTAGTACCCTATAAAGTTAAGAACAATGTAGACCTTGAACTATCCTTTGCCTAGGAAACTTGATTTCCAGTCAAGCTGGTAGTTGGGTAGTCTCCTCAATAATTAAGGAAGGATGGGTGGAGTACCATCAGGAAGCTTCTATCATGAACTACGAGGTATTGGGGAATACTACATGAAAATAAGAGGAGGATAGACAAAAGGGAGGCACGATTGGGAAAATAGGCTTGTGCACTGGAGATGAGGATAACTCTTTGGTTCAGAGAAAAGAGAAAATACAGAGGCATTAAAAGTTCCTAAAAAACCTTGCAGAATAATAGAAATCCTCTTGTGGCATCGTACCCTAGATCAAGGGTGGATAGATACAATAGTGCAAGCACAACTTTGCCTACAGTTGGGTGGAGAGTGGTTCACCCTTCAATAGTAGCCAACATATCTAAAAAATTATAGATAAGTAACTTGTTCTGTTTTTGTGTATTGATTTGAATGCATGGATGGTTGAATGGGAAGTATGATGATTTTGGATATGAATGTCTGACCTCTAAACTTGATTGTGAAATTATGGAGATGGTCCTATGTTTGCATAAATTATACATCTGCATAAGAAGTATCATATTTGTGAATTCAGACAGTCTCTCTTTTCTTAGTGAAATAATTGCAAGTATATGTCTACGAAAATCTTGTGAGATTGGTAAATGCGGAAAGAATATGAACTTATACGGTCATTCAATAAGGTAAATAACTCGAATCTCCCAAATAACTCAAGTAGAGAGACACCCTTCCTACTATATGTACTACTGTATCTTTCTCAAGTAGAGATACACCCCGCCTAATGTGTAATAACTCAAGTAGAGATACACCCTACCTAATGCCACCGACGACGAGGAATCAACGACAATGAGAAACATGGATCTATGATAGGCTGGCATTCATCTCCACCATAGATATCTAAGAACCCTTTCAAATAATAAAGTGGACGATGATTCCATGTGTGACATGGCATGCCAGTAAGGTAGTTGAGACATTCCCGGGGTGACAGGGGTCAGCTTTTGGGGGGATAATGAGATATAAATGTCTCGGAGGTCCATAAAGGCCCTTAAGTCCTAAACCATGATCTAGACCATTGGATCCACCAATGGAGATATCTTAGCCATATATTTGAAGAGTGTTGACGAAAGTCTGGAGAGGAAAGCTGACGACGAGTGATCTTGTCGGAGACGACGACGATGAGATTTGGACCATTGGGTCCAGAGGTATCATCTTCAGGGAAAAAAAATTGGACTTGATAGGCATTGGTTAGGATCACCGACGTGACCAGAGTAGTAGGATTCTCGACCCACGAATAGTGGGATCTAGCGCAACCTCGATACTGGATCATCGTTGAAAATTTTAATGTTGAAATGTTTGGGGCTTCGTGGGAGAAAAACCTCAACAATGACGAAGAGAGGTAAAAGGATTGGACGTGTGTTGTGGGTGGGAATCCCTCCTACGAGCTTAGAATTTAAGGGCTCTAATCATGCATGCAGAAAATGACCATTTCAAAGGCCTCTACTCTTTCCTATTCTCCCAACACAAAACCCCACATTCATGTAATATAAAGGTGTAAATGAGATTCGGTAACTCTACCTTAAGTACTTCATTTGATGTTGATCCCTTTGATTTCAATTGCTCTTTGATTGCAAGCCTCCTCCCAAAGCTGACCTGCCCCTAGACCTAAAGTCTATAAAGTGGAGTAGGATAGTACAGGGCTGGTACCTGAGCTAGGCATCCCGTATGAGAACAGAGGGCCTATCGCACTCTGTGTGAAAGGAGCAGTGGCCACCGCCAAAGACGGGATCAGACCACTACTTGAGGTAGAGGCAGTCGAGACCATGGTGGCTCATATCGATGACTGTGGGTTAGGAGGTGGAACACCCCCTGTGGTGACAGCCGTAGTGGGAATAGAAGAATTCCTAGAAGAAGTGGCAACGTTTGTTTCCATTGCTGCGTGTGGCACTGTTTGGCGCCCATAAGGATAAATATGTACGATGATGGGCACTGAAAGATCAGTGGTTGGAGTTTCAGGTGGACTGAGAGCTTTCGCTCCAAGGTCTGAAATAGTTGGTTCCTCTGGATGTTGGTCGAGCACAGTTTCCTGTGACTCGGTTGCTTCAAAAGACCCTTGTTGGTTGAGCTTTCACCTTAGCGGTGGTGGGGGTGGCTCCAATGTAACAGGCGGCAGGCCAAGAAGCCTTCATGACTGGCGGAGCTCGTGATCCTCCACTGTGTGAGAAGATCAAAGAAACACTAGGGCTTTCTATTCGTTCAAAAACTACATACACTTGAAAAAAGACCCTACAAGATAGAACAAACAAACATTAACCTAGTTGGAAGAATAGTTACAACAACCAACACTAGAGCAACTTACTGGTGCAAGTGCAACTTGAACACAGAAGCAGCCTCCGGGTATACTTTGCAAAGCATGGCCCGATGTCTGTCCTAGGTATCACGGTATACCCCCGCAGTCACCTGTGTATGTCTCTAAAAAAGATAGGCAACTAGGTTGCCAATGCGTGAACAATCACCAGGCGGGTACAATCGACAGTCGGGTAGACCACAATGAGTAGGGTATCGAGCCTGAAACCTGTCAAGGGTATCGAAAGCAAGTGGTCCAGAAGACAACTGAGGACCCCGAACAGATTCGAGACCCACGCAGCTCCGTGGCAAATCCAATCATTGGAATCCCAAGACAAGCCCTCTATATGTGTTCTCCACTACGATTGGTCCAACTTTGGAGGGGTTATCTCCGCTACCTTTCCGCACATGACCTTGTGTTTAGCCCCTGTGTTAGAGGGGGGTCCCGGATAACTTTCACGATACTGGACTTTTAACACTCCCTAGCACAGACTCTTATGTATGTTTTGCAGCCTTGAAGAGTTTCCTCTCCAACCTAAATCAAGGGTCTAGCCTAGACTAATTGATGGACCCTACAAACATAAAGTCTAGTTGATTTTAATTAATCGTTAATTTTTATGGCTTGTCTTAAGTCAAAGGTTATGAAAGTGCAACTAATGATGTTTTAGAGATGAAAGAAAAATAAACAGAAAGCTCGAAACAAACTAACTTCTTCTTCACACAATTCTTAATCAACTTTTCAAACTAAATTTTTTTCCTAAGATCTTTGAACAACAAACTCAAAACAAGATTTCACTCAACTACGAGTTACTTTAAAAATAACACACAAGCAGATTAAAATGGACTCTCACACTTGTCTAAAAACCCTATAAAAGGAAAATTTTGAGGAAAAATTCTTAATGAAAAAGAAAGTTATTACTGTGATCAAACCTAAGTTACTGACCGCTATGACAGAGACCAAAAAACCTGAGAGGTATAAACTCTTGTCAAAGAACAGGATGACTGCCTCTCCTTAAACAAAATTTTTTCTCCATAGGCACGCTGCTGACAGTTCAACAGCCAGCGTGTGCACGCGAGCTGTTTAAAGTCAGGGCACATGTACACGCATGCAGACCTTATGCAGGCCGCGTGTACTTCTGAAACTCTTCAAAAATGGAAAGACAAGCAATCAAGCACTGGCAGAGACTACTGGTATTGAGAACCATAATCTCTTGAAGACTCAGAAACTTAATTTATCAGAAAAAAGAAAACAATTCAAGGAAAATTTCATAGAACAAAACCAATATGAGGTGGAACCTAAGATATAAAAATGCAAACACAGAGCCCAGAATGAGTTCCAGAAAACCCCTGAGAAGGATCACTTCTGACAGGGGAGAGGATGACTGCCTCTGTAAAAGAAATCTTCTGAAATCATACACGTGACTGACACTTCATCAGCTAGCATGTACACGCGGGCTGTGTGAAGGTAGGGCACGGGTACATGTGTGCATGCCTTATACAGGCCGCGTGTAACTTTGTGGGTCCCGTAAAAAAAAAATGCAGCTAAGCAAAGAAACATACATAACTGGTATGGAAGACTAGAATCTTTGTTAGCTTAGAGTTTTGCAGAAACTTTAAAAATAAGGAATGAAACCAAATTTTTAAAAATACCCAAAAAGACTCCCAGAAAACCCTAGAGTTCCCCAGTACGGTCGCCAATTCTATTGTGGGTGGGAATCCCTCCTACAGACTTAGCATTTAAGGGCTCTAATCATGCATGCAAAAAATGACCATTTCAAAGGCCTCTACTCTTTCCTATTCTCCCAACACAAAACCCCACATTCATGCAATACAAAGGTGTAAATGAGATTCGGTAACTCTACCTTAAGTCCTTCGTTTGATGTCAATCCCTTTGCTTTCACTCGCTCTTTGATTGCAAGCCTCCTCCCAAAGATGACCTGCATTCACACATGAACAAACAACAAGCTGCGAACATGCATTTCATATACTAATTGCTGGGTTAGTTGTGACAATATCATAAGATAAACATTCAACTCGAACACATGATATGGCGGGACGAGAAAAGTATTCCTTTTTGTATTAATCTTCACAAGAGTAAACTTACAATATGTGGTCGGCACTACTCCTCGAAACTGGTGTTGGGCTCCTCTTCAACTGTCCTGCAACTGCTTTGCTCTATACTTCTTTTTTCACAAGGATGGCTAAAGGTTGGGACAAGGGGAATGCTCAATTGGGTATAGTCTCTTTACTATGATTTTTCTCCTTTTCAAATGGGACCCTTACCTCTTCTTTTATAGGCTAGAAGGAGCTAGGTATTTGGTCGAATGACTGGCCATGCATGGCCGAAAGGTTTAGTTAACTTGCCCAAAGTTGTGTGTTCCGTTAACAACTTTCCTTTTTCCATGCTTTTGTAGGTACACGCAGGCTGTATTGGGGCAACTAACATGTACACACATGCAGTAATGCAGCAGGGCACGTGGGCCTTTATAAAGGGTTTTTTCAAGAAGAGTTGTTCTGTAGTGTTTTGGCAAAGAAGGATTTTGAGATGGCCTGATGCCAGGTAAGTATGTCTAGTGCAAATTAGGGTTATAATAGCACGTGAACGTAATAATCCCAATAGCAGATGCCACGTTAGATGGCATGAGTATTAAGATGCCACGGGGGTGCCACATGGAAGTAACGTGGCCTTGAGCCAATGGAGGCTCGATAACTTCAGGAGGCCATAAATTTTGATCCAGAATTCATTTTAGGGCATGATGATAGTCGTTGGAAAGATCTTGATGAGTAGAAGACAATGGTGCTCTCGAGAAGAGGTATTGAGATGACTGAGAAAAGCAAAAATTTAATACCCCATCCCTTAAAAGGGTACTTAGGGGGTTGGGTCTGTTACAGTGGGAAACAATGGTGTTTCCATTGGTAGATGGATGAGATTCCTTAATTCCAGAAGAGTGGGACACAAGTTCGTCGGGTGACTTGGTGCTTCAAAAAGTGCACGGGGAAGGGGTACTCAAGGTGTAGTCTGAGTATTTCTCTGGACCGTTTTGCGCCCAATGGTTGTATTCGTTCCCCCAACGGTGTGACCAGGTTGTGGTGAAAATGTGTTGACCAAGGTTTTCACTCTTTGTGCAATCATTTGAGGTGGAAGTGTAGGTACTGGTACCATATATGGTGGGTTAATATGCCATACGGGTATTGCTAACACTTTGTTTTGAAGCGTGAGTGTAGTTGCTACTTGGGAAGCCATAATTCCCAATGGTGGGTAGAAGAATGGGATCTTGGTGAGGGGGTGAGGAATGGACTGTGAATACGTTGGTTGGTCATCCATGGATGGTGTTTTTGTTGGAGATATTACAGACTCACCTATAATTATTTTCCTAAGTTTGATAGTGCAATGTTGAGAACAATTCCTTAGATGAGAGTATTCTCTCTATAGAATATTCCCTTACAAAATAAGGTGTTTCTTTTCAGTTCAAAGTCAGTTACAATTAGTTAGACTAGTGGAAGGGAATCATGCATGGCAACCTTGGTTTTATCACAAATAGTTGCATGTGTTTCTCTCACTTCCACATGTGTGACTTAGTTAACTAATGATTGCATGGATCTATTAACTAGGACTAGGTGGAAGTTCACTCCAGTGTTTGTCAGTGAATGTATAGATATCTCTAGATCACTACTATGGCGCATTAGTTAATCATGTAGCCTATATCTATTGTAAATTATTCACTCTTTGAGTGTGGAATATAGTTAATACAATTATGATTCTTTCTCTTCAAAGTTTTCTCTCTTCTTCTTAAATTTGAAAGTTGTGTATGTTCTTTTGCTAGCTAGATCTTCTATGAAGGTATTTACCACCTCTACATGGTATCAGAGCCCATAGGTCGCCAGCAAGGATCGTCGCCAACACTCTTTTGCAAGTACTGAAGACAGAACAAAGCATCAGGAAAGATGGAATGTATGTTTTACTCGTCGACAATACTTCTCACACCTCATAACTATTTGGAGTGGAAGCCAAATATTCTACTTCTTCTTAGAAGTAGAGGCTTATACCAACTAACCATGGCAATGGAAGTAGAGTTGATTCTGTCGATGAGAAAAATGACTTTCTCAATAGACAAGATATGGCCATAGGATGTATCTTATGGTCTATGTCTCTTGAAATTCTCCACCAAGTATATGATGAATCACGAGACTCGACTCCAATTAAACTATGGACCAGATTGGAGGTTCTATTTGAGAATAAAGAAGATTGTGAAGATTGCATATAGGAGATTGAAAATATAGATCCAGAAGAGAAGCCATAAGAACATCAAGCCTCTTATTCTAAAGAGTCTTCTACACAAATATTTGCACAAATTTTTGTTCCATTAATTGCAGATGATGTCTACTCCATTTCATATTTGTTTTTTGAATTTCATGCGAAAGATATAATGCATGCATCTTGGGATTCACATGCAAACACTTTTGCATGCACCATGCATGCATCTCAGGAGCCAAAAAGGGGGTCGTGCACATGAGATTCAATTCTGACATTTTATGAGAAAAATTTGCAGTTTTTTTTTTTTATATTTGAATTACTCTTGGAAAAATATCCAATTTCAAAAAAAAAAATCGTTCGAGAAGCGAAGTTATGAGCATTTTAAATTAGCAAAATTGCAACATTTTTTCGGAAACGGTCTCACAATTTTCAAAGTTTCATCCAAACTTCATTTGGATCTTCTTCATTACAAAAATAGAAAGTGGATATGTGTGGACATCTCATTTGTGCATCTACTTCATCATATCCGTGAAACCATCTACATCTTCAATGAAATATTCAATGAGCACAAAATTGCACAGTTGCGAGGTCTTCGTGGAGTGAAGGACACAGTTGCTTAGCAACTATTTTTTGTTCGAGGGGGGGGGGNTTTCCCATGAGGTTTTCCCTCTTTCATTGTTTTTCAATGTTTCATTAGTAGATGCATTGGACAATGGGTACCTAACAATTGCCTTGGTTGTCGGGGCCCATTCATCATGTACACCCTAGTAGTGTTCAGGGGGGGTGTTGGAGATATTACACACTCACCTATAATCATTTTCCTAAGTTTGATATTCCAATGTTGAGAACACTTCCTTAGATGAGAATATTCTCTCTAGAGAATATTCCCCTACAAAATAGGGCACTCCTCTTCAGTTCAGAGTCAGTTACACTTAGTTAGACTAGTGGAAGTGACTCATGCATGGAAACCTCGGTTTTATCACCAACAATTGCATGTGTTTCTATCACTTCCAAACACAAGACTCAGTTAACTGATGATTGCATTGATCGGTTAACTAGGACTAAGTGGAAGTTCACTCCAGTGTATGTCAACGAGTGTCTAGATCACTACTATAACACATTAGTTAATCATGTAGCCTATATTTATTGTAAACTATTCACTCTTCGAGTGTGGAATATGGTTAATACAATTTTGACTCCATCTCTCCAAATTTTTCTCTCTTCTTCTCAAATTTGCAAGTTGTGTATGTTCTTTTGCTAGCTAGATCTTCTATGAAGGTATTCACCACCTCTACAGTTTCAGGGATAGACAAGGAAGAATTTTGTTCTGTCGTGACATAGGTGATGGTGCACACTTTGGCAGAATCTAAGAGTGTAACAAATGGTGGTTCACCCTATTATGTACCAAGGAGCGAGGAGTCTTTGAAGATCCCCAGACCCATTTCCATGAAAGATGGAAACTTAGGTTATGCTCTAACAAAGGGAAAGATGATATCCAAGTTTTATTTTGGAAGTGGTTCGTAGTGTGTCAATTGGTCAACCATAATGGATTTCCCATTGTGAGGAAAGATCATGGTGCGAATCATAGATGAAGGGATTGCCTTCATCACGTACATGTAGCTACATTCATGGAGAATGTTGTAATCCAAGGGGTCATCAATGACCTAGATATCAATCAAGACTATTTTTCCTGCTAACTCTATGGGGACATTTTAAATAGGCCCTCAAGCTGAGATGGTTGACCATCGTAGACCCAAAGGATGATGGTATAAGGGGTTAGGTATGGGGAGACTAACTTCTACAAGAATCTTTTGGAAATAATTCATGTAGATGCTCCCTCATCTATAAAGCATCTATGAATAGTGGTATTCCATATTGTGACGAGGATTTGGAAAGCTAACAAGGAGGGGATTTGAGGTTTTGAGTTGTCCAAATCGAATATAATGAGGTGTGAGTCAGAAGGGTCAATTGCTCCTAATGCTAATAGTAGATATTTCCTTTCAGAAGGATAGGTTTGTAAAACTTCAAGTGTAGATATGGCCGTAAGGAATTGAGCCAAGTCGTTCATGATTTTGTAGCTACGAGTTTCTCTTGCATGATGATTGTGAGCAGTACATTGTAGATGTTTTTTTGGTACTCTAAGAGTAGGGTCACCACTAGGACATGGGATCATCAAGGGTGCACTAGCCGATGATTAGGTGGCATCCGATATGGTCGGAGGGAAGTCAAGTGTTATACAATATTGACAATTGTGAGTTTGCAAATGGATATCTGTGAAATTGATAAGAATGCTAGGACATGAGGAATTGTTGGGTTGAGCTTGAC
>ML867209.1:0-11521 GCA_009831015.1 Picea engelmannii
CATAACCCACGTGATAAATGTTACAATGTCAGTTAACCATTAAGGAACATATCAATTACATATAATTCAACTAATATGAATATCACAATGCAACTTAATTTTAGGAACATCACAATGAAACATAATCCTTAAGGAACATCATAAAGCGATATAACCCTTTATGAATGTGGCAATGCAACATAACCATTGAGGAATGTGCAATTCAACATTTGCCAAAAAACTATGAACATCGCAATGAAAAATAACCATTGGGAACATAATAATCGAAGAAAACCCTTCAGGAATGTCTCAATGTGAAAACACCCTTGATGGAAATTGCATCAATTTGTCAAAACTATTGATGAACGTAACAATTTAACAAAATTAAACCAACATGAATGTCGCAATGTAACATAACCATAGAAAACGCTCATTAAACATATTCATATGGGCACCGATTGTCAACCATAGTCAATCATGGCCAACCATGGTCAACCCAAGTCACCCATGGTTATGTTGATATACACCTTTGGACACAATGCAACCCTTTGTGAATTTCACAATACAACATAACCAATGAGAAACATAAAAAAAATTATAATTCGACCAATATGAATATCACAATGCATCATGACCATTCATGAACATCTCATTAAAACATAACACTTAAGGAATTGCACAAGGTTGCATACCCCTTAATGAACATCACAAAGTGACGTAACCATAGACAATCATATAAATTTGACATAACACAATGAATATGAATTTTGTAATGTGAAACAAAATTTGGGAACATCATAATCCAACATAACCTTTGGCATATTTTATAGTGTGACATAACCTTTGAAAAATGTCAAAATGTGATAAAATTCAACAACAATCCCTTGACTAATTTCACAATGTAACATAATTATTTACATCACAATGTGATGAAATTCAACACTAATCCCTTGACGAATGTCACAATCTAGCGCAACCCTTGATGAATGCTGCAATCCAACATAATCGTTGACATTGTAATTCAACACAACCCTTCACGAACATCACAGTATGATGTAATACAACCTAATGTTTGATGAATATCACAATGTGATGAACATAACCCTACATCTCAATGTGTTGAACATAACTTGATGTCACAATGTGATGAACATATAATCCAACAAAACCCTTATTGAACGTTGTAGTGTGATGAAATTCAAATGTAATCAACTATAGTCAACCATGTACATAGTGGACCATGACCAACTAATGAAAACCATGGTTGACATGAGTCAACCACGATAAACATCACTATATGAAATAGCGACCGAGGAACACCACAATTTTACCCAACTCTTGAGGAAAATCACATTACAACACAAGCATTGAGGAACACAACAATTCAACATTAGTCAACCAAGATAATTTTCACAATGCTACATAACCATTGAGTAGCATCATAAACCAATAAATGTGACAAAAACATTAATTAATGTTGTAATGTGACATAACCATTAAGGAACACAAAAATTTCATACAATATGACCAAGATGACTATCACTATGCAACATGAGGATTTAGGAACATCGCATTGAAACATAACCCTTAATGAACGTCACATGTTATGTAGCCATAGAGGAACGAATCAATTTGACACAACACATTGAATCACAATGGGATATAACCATTGGGAAACATCACAATCAAACATAACCCTAGAGGAATGTCACAATGTTACATAACCCTTGATGGAAATCACATTTTGACACAACCATTGAGGAATGTAGCAATTCAACATATTTCAACCATGACATGACATGGTTATCCATAATAAAACATAAGGAATGTACCATTGTTAAACATGGTCAAACATAAGGAACATACCATAGTCAAACATGGTCATAGCAATTTGACATAAGAAACATATCATAACTAATCACGCTCAACCATAGTCACTTATAATTAAACATGATCAACCATGGTCAAGAATGGTCTACCGTAATCAACTATAGTTAAATGTGGTCAACCATATGTCAACCATAGTTCTGATATACTAGAACATGTTTTTTTTTCTAATCATGGAATAGAGAAGCAAATTACAACAAATTATGAGCAATTAAAAAAAATAGATTAGATAATATTGTCATTCAGTTAGAGATTGATTTGAGGTATGGCTACTAAGTATTTTGACAATTACACATTCATCTAGTCCTTCAACTAATCATACAATAATATGTTCCTTGCAAAGGCTTTTCAAGAACATAAATCTTGGTTCTTTTGGTGGTGCCCTAAGACTCCATGGAATCCAATCCCTAATTAGTTCTCAATTGAAAGAGCAATGATCAAATGGATAATGCAAATACATATTCGGAAGAAGACGTTGATATCACTCCAACTCGACTTTACAGTCTCTACGTACATTTTTCTTCTACTCTCTCTTTTCTAGGATATTAATCCTACATAAATAGTTAAAAATATAATATCATATTGATTGATTAGATTTGAAGTACTATATCTAGTGTGTAGTTGAATTTGTTGATTGTATCATTTGAGGATAAAAAATACTAGTAGGTTGTAAAGGACGTGGACAATAAATTTTTATTATAACAATATAAATTTATAAATCTCCTACATCAATGGCCCAACATATGGTAGTGAATTTGAGTTTTGTTTTAAATAAAATGGACAGACCATTCTCTATGTTTTAATTTCCCCCCTCTTCTCACCTTTGTACATAGACTCCTTAACTACGATGACTACCATGATTACTTTAAAAATAACCCATTTGAATATTAACACTAGATCATGTGATCCACCATCTTCTTATGAAAAAATCTAAATCGAAATCAAGAAAAAAAAATGTTTTCACATTATTTGCTTCCTATCCCTACTCTAGGAGCTCAAATGGCCAAGGATGTTATGGTAAATATAAAAATTGTCATCATGAGATGTAGTTCAGAGGCTAAGAATTCAAACCTTAAAATTGTAGTCTCCTTATTTAGATATGTTCTCAAGATGTTTTACTCAATTTACAATTTTTTTTATTTACCATATTTTGAAAAGATTGAGATATTTTAATTTATAAGTAAATTGTATTCATTAGCCTCAACTCATCTCTCTCATATCGATGGTTGACAATGTTCACATTCAAAACTTAAACATTTCCAAATGGTTATGATAATGCATCTCTTCTCTGATGCCTATGGTCGACATCGTCCACACTGAAAAACTTAAAAAATTCCAAATAATTCCAATAAAGAATTTCCTCCTTATTTGCAAAAAATCCTTAATGAACTTTGTTCTATGCATCTCTTCCTTGTTTGCAAAGGAATCTTTAGTGAACTTTCTTCTATACAAGTTTTAGATAGTGTTCCATCATTATATATTTTCCAAAAACATATATTATACATAAAAGTAAAAGAGGTTATACATTGATGAACATCACTTTTCACCTTAAAAAATTATTGACATAATAATTATAATAATCATATATTTATATAATGAAATACAAACATAACTAAATTTAATATTATCTATTTTCAAAGTAAAAATTCTATTGATAGCGGATAATTTTTAAAATGTTCATTTTATTATTTGAATTATCTTTTATATATAGAATATATGATATGTTAAATTATCTATCAAAATATGTTCATCCTTAGAAGTGATAAATCCTAAAATTAAAATATTATTTAAATAGTATGTTTTTATTAATATATATATATAGAGAGAGAGAGAGACATAGAGAGGTAAAAAATGAAATATATATATAATTTTTTTTTCATTCATAATAATATATAGTTTTTTAACTCAACAAAAGTATGGTGATCTTCCAAAGCTTCTCTTAATGATTTTCGAGCATAAAAACAAAATTCTAAAGAATCACAAGTAATCACTTACTCTCTTAAGGTCAAATAGACCAATTCGATCTTAATGGAAGTTAATCATTATCATCATTGGCATATATATATTTCTTCATTTATTATATATATATATCATATAACATACAATTTCGTAATTTTAATTTTGTAAAAAGATCTTACTTGTACATTATCATGCATCTAAAATCAACTATTCTAAACCAATAATAATAGTACAAAATGATGTAAAAAAGTATATAAAACTCATGTCTAAAACATATAATTTGAATTAAAACATATAATTTAAAATAAATGAGTTAAAAAGTGAATATAAATCTCATGCATAAAATATATAATTTAAAATAATTAAATATAAAAAACAAATATGCAATTTAAAATACATTTCTTGCCTAAAATATTCATGCAAACATGCAATAATTAAAGTACTTCATGGGGTTTCAAATAAATTGAGGTGTAATGTGTGGCTGACAGACCCATTACTTAGTGATTTATTTCATATTTTGGTGAAGTTCTTCATTTACATTTTTAAAAATATTCACATTATTTTCATTATTCATTAAAAATAGGCTGTAATAATACATTAAAAAGAGATGTTGGGAAGACTCTGATTCATGTGCCAATGTTGATGGAGCAGTAATAAGGCAGTTATTTAGGGAGATAGGTGTGGGAATACCCTGATCAAGTGGCTATGGTGATGGAACAGTTCTAGAGCAGTTATGGAGGTAGTTGTTACCTTTTTGTAAGGATGCAGACTATGGGGAACGGATTAAGAAGCGCAAATGAGAGAGAGGCTTTTGGAGACGGCGTTACGAAGGATGAAGTATTTTCAATATTCAAGGTTTTAAAAAAATATTTTTTCTCAACAAAATGTACTAATAATGTATTTTATAAATAATATTTAATAAAATTTTATTATTTTCAAAATATTGACAATATATATCTATGATATATAACAATATATATATTTGAATGTTTAAGCAATGTCAAATACTAAACAAGTTTAGTAATGATGTATTTATAAATGCAAAGAAGTTAATGTTTAAAATCTCATTTTTATTTATAAAAAATGACAAGAATATATCAGCATCATTAAAATATTTATTATTCCATTACTTTTCAATATATAAACATAATAAATAATAAACATTATTTTTCATTTAATATTTATTAATTTATATTTTAAAATAAATATAAAATTGTTTTTCTTTATTCTAAAAAATACATTATTTTTATTTTTTAGTATAGTGGGAAACCCATATGTCAATCAAGAATGATAAGAATGGTAAAAAGTCAATTCAATATCATATATGGTAAAAGTATATCAAAATATTTTCTTTATTTAGAAATATTGTTTTTAAATAATCATATATTTAAAATATATATGTATCAGAAATAATTATGTCCAACAAAATTTTATATAATAAGAAAGTTTATAAAATATTATTGATCTAAAAAAATTATTTATGATTTACATATTTTATAAAAATATTTTAAAAACATAAATATTATAATTGAATTTAAATATTAAACACTTTATAAAGCATTACTTTATAAAGCATTGGACAAACTAAATTGTTATTGTATTTTTTTTTTTATTCTATTTTAATATTTTCTTCAATTATATTATTGAGATATTGTATTTATCGATATGATTTTTCTGTTGAAAAAAAATATATAGCGATTGAGTTTGCATTCATTTAACACTCTACTAGATAGTAAAATTGAAGAGTAACCATTTTATCCTTTATTCAAATCAAGGATATCTTCTGGTTATACTTTTATTATCTTTCTTTCCTGGCTTTTTGCTTTATACTTGTATTCGTTTTCTTTCTTGGCTTTTTGCGTTATATTTTTTTCACTTTTGCTTTTTTATTTTGTTCTCTTTCTTTGCCTTTTCTTTTATATCTTTGTTCTCTGTTCACTCTCAGGGAGGGCTTTGAAGCGTTCGTTTATTTTTGTGTTTTTGTTATTTTCAGACTGACATTCGTTGTTTTCTTAGAAGACAAGCTCACGACACGTATTTCGAAGACCTTCATGCAACTCAAAATACTGCAGCTGCAAAACCTGGTGAACAACTACATCAGCAGAAGGGTTATCTACTAAATCGTAGCCCTACTGAAGCTAGAAACCTTTAGGTTCTGGAATAGCTCTCTGTGGGCACCCTCTCATGAAATCTCGGTAGGAATCAAAAGCTTATGGTTGTGGAAATCTGGGGAAACAATTTTACTTGTCCAATTTCATAGGTTCCCTCTCTTAGACGACATGATATTTCCAATAATGAATTCACTGGAAAAATACCTCAGGGACTTGTTGTATTCTTTCCAATAACAAATTCACAGGAACAAATCCTCGGGGACTTGCTCACTGTCCAACCTTATGGCGAGTCTTC
Organism: Picea engelmannii; assembly: GCA_009831015.1. Taxonomy (NCBI): domain Eukaryota; kingdom Viridiplantae; phylum Streptophyta; class Pinopsida; order Pinales; family Pinaceae; genus Picea; species Picea engelmannii. The sequence continues at coordinate 6,232 of ML867209.1, forward strand.
CTTGAAGACAACAAGTTTTGTGGGTCTTAGTCTGTTTCCAGTTTGACTTATTATGTTGATATCTTTCACATAAGTGCCTCCTAGGTAATATTTTCATGGATTTCAATGCCCTAAAATTATTCAACTACTCATACAACAATCTATTCCTTCGCAAGTGTTTTCCAGGAACATGCTTAGTGCGTTTGTTGGTAACCCGAGACTATGTGGAATCTAAGCTCCAATTAGCTCTAATCAATTAAACGAGTATTAATCGAATATATAATGCACATACACACTCAGAACAAGCATCCAATAACACTCCCAACTCAACTCTCCTGTTTTCAGGTACTTTTTTATTCTGCTCTCTTTTTTATAATATGGTAATCCTGTAGGAACATTAAAGAATTGAATATTAAATTGATTTATTAAGTAAAAAATACTAGATCATATCTGTATAAAGTTGAATTGTTTGATTGTATCATTTGAGGATTGGTTGTGATAGTAGGTTGTAAGAGATGGATGATAGATTTTTATCATAAAATCTATAGATGTATGGTAGATTTATTTTTAATATAAAACACGTCGTTATTTTTCTGGTTCAAATTACACACAGAAAATCAGTGTCACTACAAGATTCCCAATTTTAATGGGCTAAGTAATATGACAAGTTACATTTTATCAAACTCAAAAGGTTACAGAATAAGGCTTACAAGGCTCGGAATAGGTATTAGAATATAAAATTTATAGATCCACCATAGAGTTCTTTTTAATATAAAACAAGTCCGTATTTTTCTGGTTCAAATTACACACAGAAACTCAACGTCACTATAGGATTACTGATCTTAATGGGCTAAGTAATATGACAAGTCACATTCTATGTGACTCAAAAGGTTACATAATGGGGCTTAAAGGCTTGGAATAATGGCGGGGATGTCGGTAATCTGTAACTGAATCATGTATGACACCTTTGCACTTAATGATTTCATATATCATTATGATATTTTCATGTTAGCTAAGTGAAATATACAATAATAGGATAACTAGCCAACGTTTTCCTTTTTCAATGCAATTATTTTTTTCCACATGATAAGATCCCACGCCCATTTCTAAAATTATTTTTTTTCCACATGATAAGATCCCACATGATAAGATCCCACGCCCATTTCTAAACTTATGTTTTTTGTTTTTTTTTATCTTTTTTTTTATATCACATGATAAGATCCCACGCCCATTTCTAAACTTATGTTTTTTTTTTTTTTTTTTGGTTTTACTAGGGCCTACAGACTATTTTGTAGAGATTTATGTAGACCTCCCCCAAAAAATTGCAAGGATCCATTTAGGGTATGAAGAAGAACTACTCAAAAAAAAATATGGCATTGGTCAATAGATTGATTTTATCATTTGAGGATCAACACTGTACTATTTGGTGAGTTATAAAACAATATTTTTAATCTAAGAATGGCAATTTATAGCTTATAGCTTATTTATTTGAGGTGAGTTGTAAATAAAATGTATAATTCAAATATGGTGTCTTACAATTTCTCCTCTCATGTTACCTTGAAAGAGGTATGCTTGTTAAAAATATAGTAAGATTCATGCATCTTATAAAATAAGAGAATGTAGGGCTAGAAAATATGAGGACCTATTTGGATTAATGGTCATGTTTATTATTAATCTATCGAATTAAAATGTAGTTAAATCATGAGTATGCATATGGAAGATAAAGGTTTTTGGAAAAATATTATGAAAATAAATGTCAGTTTTCTAAACTTCTTTACAAGTTGCTATACTAGTAAGTATGTGGTTTTTTATAATGAAATTAACAATTTGATTTCACTTTATATTATTTCCCATTTTTAATTTGTTGATGTTTAAATAAAGAAAAAAACTATACATAAATTATTCAAATATTGTAAATATCGACAAGGTTAGAAATTCGACCAAGAAAATGAGAGCTAGAGGAGAGAAGGAGAGGGAGGGTGAGGATAAGCCAAAGGGAGGATATGAGGAGGTATAGGGGGGTGATAAGGAAGGTGAATGATGGGGGGGTGTGAGGTGTGAGGAGTAGAAGGTGGATGGAGGCGTGTATGAGGGTTTACAAGTGGAGGAGGTTGAGGATGTGAATGGAGGAAAAAAGGAAGGAAAAGATGATGATGGAAGACGGGATGAGAAGGAACGGAGGGCAAACGAATTAGGTAGTTGTGAGAGGAATGGAGGGTAGTTTAACTGAGGGGTGCAAATTGTGGTGGAGTTGTAGGAGTGGAGGAAAAGGAATAGGGGTTGAGAGGTGTGGCCGAACAAGTATGGAAAAAGGAGGTAGCAGAGTAGTCAGGTGGGGCTAGTGAGGATAGAAAGGGGGAGGGAGACAGGGCATTGTGTAGGGATAGGAGACATGAGGTATGTGGTAGAAGGGAGGTATGGGAGAATGTGGAGGGAAAGGAGGTGGAAGAGATGTAAAGGTTTTAGGATTGGAAATGTGAAGTGTGGGGTACTAAGGATGAAAGGTATATTGTGGAGGACGAGGAACTGGGAGAAAGGAAGGATAATTTGAGGTTAAGTAGGTATATGGGGAGGAGTTGAGGAAGGAAGAAACAAGTTTTTGAGGGAGGAGTGTATTTGACAAAGGAGGAAATATTAGGAGGATTTTATATTGGGAGGACAAGATGGAGTGGAGGTAGTATCATATTTGGTGCTGGAAGAAGAGGCCCATTGAGAAGATTGGGGTGCATTTATAGGAAAAGAGGCATTGGAGGTAGAAGGGTGAGGAAGGGGAGGATGAGAGTGAAAATGTGCAAGGGAGTTAGGGTGTGTGGGCTAGTAATGGGAGTAAGGGCTAGGAAAAGGACACGAAAAATGTATTCTAGGTGAAAGGCAATGGAGGTGAGGAGGTTATGTAGGAAAATGGGAAGGAGAAAGGGACTAGGCGTTGTGGGAGGCATGAAGGTTTGGAAGGGAGGAGGAGGAGGGGGAAATTAATTGAAGAGTGGAGGTGGTATGGGATGAGGATTATTGTGGAGGAGGAAGGAATGTAGGGAGAGGTAGGTTTCATTGGGAAGAGAAAGTGGTGCAATGAGGAGAAATAATATGGGGAGGATTGTAGCTAGATATAAAGGTGGTGTTAGAAGGGTACATTCAGTAAATAGACTCGTGGAGGGATAAGGGTGAGAGTGAAAAGAAAGAGAAGGTGGGGAAGAAGTGGTGGGTGGGCATGGGTTTATAGGGATTGTAAATTTAGGGGACATGTTAAGCTAGAGGAGAAAGGGACAAGTTGAGGGAGAAGGGAATCGTGAGTGGAATTAGAGGGAGACAAGGAAGAGATGGAGGTTTGGAGTGAGAGAGAGAAAGGAGAGAAGGGGGAGGAAATTGAGGTGAAGAAGGGCATAGAGTAGGAGGTATGGGTAGAGTGGGATAGGGGGGTTGGATGAGCGGAGTGAGATGACAAGGAAGGAGAGCGAAGAGTGTAATGATAGGTGGAGAGGAAGGGCTGGAGGAGGAATTTGCAAGAGTGTGACAATTCAAGGGGGGTAAAAGACAAGGACTAGTGGAGAGACAAAAAAACAATTTGTAGGGAAGGGGAGGAGTTTAAAGACAGGGTTAAAATGGTGAGAATGATAAGGTGGATTGTCTAGGGTGCAAGGAGTTGAATGAGAGAGGGAGATGGTATACCACAAGGAGGAGAGTGAGGGATGTCAGTAAATGAAATAAGGGGGAGAGGTAGAGTTGAAGGAGAAAAGGGGCAGGGAGAGGTCTTGGAAAGGATTAAAAAATGAGGAAAGGTAGTAATAGAGAGAGGGGTTAAGGGAAAAAGAGTAAGTAAAGGGTGTGGACTAGGGGAGGGGAGGATCATGAAGGGGTGTGTTAGAGTCAAAAGTGAAGAATGCAACTAATATCAGAGGGAGACAAGATTAATTTGGAAGAGAGAACATTAAGTAGGAAGATAGGGAGGATTGGAGGAGGGAAGGGTTTAGGTGCTAGGAAGGAGTGGAGGTGAGGAATAGAGGAGTGTGAGGACAATATGTGGTATTAGAGGTGGTGGAAAATGAGGTGACATGAAGGAGGAGGGTTATTGAGGATGAATAAGGGATAGAGGGAGAGGGTGAGGATAGCAGGGGATGAGGATAGAGTATAATGAGAAGAACAAATATGGGGATTAATGGAGCTAAAGGAAAAGTCCTCATTGTAGAGTTATATGTAATTTATAAAGGGGGATAAGGGGAAGTTAAGTAGGAATATGGGGAAGAGTGGATAAAGGAATGGATAGGGTTTTGAGGGAGGAGTGGTGTAACATACCCATTACATAACAACTCTACGATTTTTTTTTTCTGATACCAATTTGTGATGTCCCCAACCTTAGACCTAGCTAGAAATGTGCCACTTAAAAATTTCCTCTCTCTTTAATAGAATTGATACCAAAATTGTAAAGTAACCATTAATCAAGACTCATAAACATGCTTTGGTAATGTTCCGAGACTTGAGTGGGAACACGCCCTGCAAAATTATGAGATATGATACCATTAAATTAAATACTAAGTTTGCATATGAACAGAGTTAAGCATAAATAGTAACATCATGTATGTAACAATAATGATTCATATATAATTTAACAATAGGGATTCCATGACAAAAAACTCGTAACTTCACACACAAACAATAATGGAAATAAGCACATGAAATACACTTATCTCAAGAAAATAGACACCAACTGCATGCAGACCTTGCACATTCCTCCCATGCTTAGAAAACACTTCTCATAACTCTCAGCAGTGGGTCACCGCTAAACTGGGGCTAAAGTCTACTAGGTAAAAAGGGAAGACTAAGCCAATATAAGATCTGATAAGCTGCATAATTGTTCTTTCTAAGGTGTCAACTACTGCAACTAGCCTAAAGTCTCTCATTCCTCACATGCCTATCCCACCCTAGGAAGTGTGCCCCTTCTCTTCTCAACATTCCCCCAGCTACCCCTCTTCCCTTCAGGGGCTTCAACAACAGGCCAGACAAGAAGTCTCAGAGCCCCGTGGTTATTTCCCAACGCACTAGGAAAGAACTATGAGTAGTATCTTTCCCAGAGAACTACTCACGGGCCTCGAAACTTGCTTCTTCCATAATACAGCCTAATAACCATTTCTTCAATCCATCTCTTTCACTAACAATACAATTAGAAGTGTTTCTTCATAGTCTAGTATCATCCAGTATGACTCATAGATGCTTCTGTGCATCAATAGTCAATACTCACAATAATGCCAAATAATTTTTTCGCTTCGCACTATATCCACACACACACACACACACACACACACACACACACACACAC